>JAGFBZ010001128.1:0-21274 GCA_018398805.1 Hirundichthys speculiger
TCAGTGAATCCAACATGGCCGCCAGACAGGGAGAAAGACCAAACACCTCAGCTATTTTGGTTTCTACCTTCTATAACAAGATGCCATTGCAGGTGGAAAAAATAATTACATCAAGTAATATCTAAGGTAACATATTATGTAAAGATTTTCCAAGTTTTGATTTTGTATTTAGAGGAAATACAGATTAATCATCTGTCCACTCAATTGTACATCATGCATCACTAGCTATGTTTTCGACTTCAATGCAATGTCAATTGCTGCCAATGTTGTTCTTGAAAATAATTCATATCCTATAATGTTTGGCTGTAAATCAACTTTTTTGTTTTTATAATGTAATTTGAGGTTTTTTTTCTATGTATCCTTATAGTTTGTAGAGCTCAAAAAGACAGGCATACAGGGTAATAGAGGAGTTTCATGATTCTGTTTCACATTCACTGCCACCAATTCACATGGCCTCTTCCTGCACCAGCCTGTCCCCAACAGATGTGGCACAGAGATGGAACAAGAAAGAGAAGCAAATGCTCAAAATCCAAAGGCCATTTTGCGTGAAGCTGTACAATCAGCATATGGTGGAGTAGATCTCATGGATCAATATGTTGCCACATATCCCCACCGATGCATAAATAAATGGTGGCACATCAGAGTGTTCTTTCACTTCCTTGATGTCACAACTGTGAATGCCTGGCTCCTTTATAGAATGTCTGTCCTCAGTTCAGAGAGAATATATCTTTATTTTGTAACCTTGTTTTACATCGCTGAAGATAATTAAAAACGCCTAGTGAAAAAAAAAGTTTTATGTTTATGTCAACTTTTACATTTACCAATAGAGCTCAAATAGAGAGGCCTACAGGGTGGAGGAACCACCATTCCAACAAAATACCATATTACAACTGTATAACTAAATTACAACTATAACTATATAATATACCTATATATTACATTGATGTTTTTTTTACAGTACAAAAGGCATGAAGTACACTTGAGTGGACAGATAAATATTTCTTTATAGAATAAAGATAGAATTTTTTTTTTTCAAACCTTGTTTTACATCCCTAAGGATGTAAAAAAACACTTAGTAAAAAAATCCTGACTGAGTTTATCATAATTCATGCATGAAAGGGTTAAGATAACAAAGAGCTGAAGCAGCAGAACATTTTGTATCAAAAATGCAAATTGACAGTCAAACACACACTTACAAATGAAATGTATACCAGTTATTTCCAAATGTAATAATTACCTTGCTATATATTAAAGATGTAGATTCCACTTTTTATTGCAAACACATCCTTAATTGTAATGCCTCAGCATTAAGTATTTCTTATCTTCTTTTTTTTTGGCACTAGTGGCCTTTATTCACAGTAAATATAGACAGAAAGGATGTCGGAGAGAGAATGGGGAGAAACAGCAAGGGATGCCCTAACCACTACGCCACCGGGGTGGCCCATCTCTTTTCTTTTTAGTATTTACGCATGCGGTTTTACCTTTTAAATAATTGTGATCAGATGGTCTGTTTCACAGATTAATGTGGGGAGCACTCCATGGAGTGGAGCACTCTGTGTATTCTGGCTACAAAAATATTTGGGGACGAGGAGGATGGACTCTCTCATGAATAAGATCTTTCCCATCTTGCTAGAATCATGCAAGCCCTCAAGGTAATTTCTTGCTATGTTAAGTCAAAATTGCTTTTGTCAAGATTGGTTTAGTCAAGAAAAGAAAAAAAAATCATTTTAACATCCATTCATGTACTGTGAGTGAGATGACAACTACAATTTAAAAAAACAGATGGGTAAATTTGGACATTTTAGATGTCAAAACATATCTATAATTTTTCAAGAAATCTATAAAATGTCACAGTAGCCATTCCATATTTCATATTTACCTTGTCTTTCTTTTTTCCTCCAATAAGGTAACTGTTTGACATTTCACTATTTTGAATGTAAAACCTATGCAGCCTATCATCTGACTTCCACTTCTCACATGTTCCTATTCCCCAACATATCAAATATGTGAGATATTATGTCTTTCTGTGCCTGGGGTACCAGACTTCATAATTTCTAGTTGCCAGTGTTTTTGATGCACAGTCATCAATCATCAAAACAGTTCAGAAATTTTAACAATAACCTTCTTTTATACTCAGACACAGAGTGGGACAGCTTAGGAGAATCACACACACCTGTCAAAATCATACACTGTTTAGGGATTAGAGATGTTGATTATGTGGGATGGACAGATTAGAACACTAGCTTTCTCTTCCTAAATCCTCCTCACAATGGCATCAGAAGCTTGAATCTTTGAAGTATGTTTTCTCCTCTGGATGTATCATGTCACTAAAGCTGCGTCCAACTAACAAAAAGAGAGTTGCCTCTTCTGCAGCTTCACTTTCATCCAGTTGAAATTGAATCCCAGAAAACCAACAAACCTTCTGCCTGCTGACATGTCCAAATCACTGCACAGTATCATGAGACACAAGTATGCCGATCTTTTATTTATTTCTTTTATAGATGTAGCCAAATAGCATTTCTATGCTATTTTAGGTTCAAGTTCCACATTACTATTAAAGGTAAGAGAGATTGATCTCCACTGTTGTCAGCTTCTTCAATTCAATTCACATTATTCAATTCAGTTCACTATTTTAATTTCACCAGTACAAAACAAAAATACTCTCAAGGTATTTTACCCAGAAAGCAAACAGGTTTAATACAGTCCAATCAAAGACAGTCAATTTCCCCAAATATATTCCAGTTCATTCAAATTCATTGCAATTCAGTTAATCCAGATCATTCTGAAAGAGTCCAAATATGAAATTCATATAATGCTCATTCATAAAAACATTTGCCTTGTAAAGGAACCAAAAAGATTGCATTGAATCCTCATTTCAGTGCAATCCCGCATCCTGAGCAAACATGAGATGATGGTGGAGAGGAAAAAAAGAGGGGAAGAACAAAAACTTCCAGCAGAACCAGATTCAAGCAGGGTGGCACGTGACAGGCTATGCACTAGTCTACAATGGCTCTAAGCCTAAAACATAGTCTTTGAGGTAGTGGGGTGTTCTGCGACCCCAAGTAGGGCGTGGCCCGAGCTGCAGAGGTTCGGCTGGTGCCTCAGGCTCTGATCGGTGTGCCACCGGGGCTCCTGATTGTGCCAGGGGAATGTCCCAGTTCCCATCTGTGTGATGCAGATCCTTAGTTGTCATGCCTGGTCAGAGGCGGATGGTGGAGTGACCCGTGTGAGGCGGCTGGCATGCCAACGTGAGCCATTGGCAAGGAGAAACGTGGCGGGTCCTAATTGTGCTGTTATTCGTTGTGGGGCAGACCAGAAAGAGAGCAGCTTGTGAGACCAATTGGGCTGGCGCACACGGACCCAGTCAAACGATGCAAGTGTGGGACGTCTCACTCGAAGCGCTCTGTCGAACTGCTGCTTAATGCGCCATTGCTGCCCAGCTACCCTGTTGCTGATAGAAGGCTCCGCTGTTGGAACATCTTTTTGAGGAGGCCATAGACGATCTAAGGGAAGCTGGAGTTCATGTCCCAGCATCAGGAGGGCTGGGGAGCAGCCTGATGTGGTGTGTGGTGTTGCCCTGTAATGCAGCAAGGTATTCTGCAGCGCTGATGCAAATGGGAAACTATCTGCCAAATGTGCTCTCAGTCCACTTTTTTAGTGTCTGATTAAACCTCTTCACACCGCCGTTAGCTTTTGGCTGGTACAAGGCAGTTATAATGTTTTATTCCCCTCTCCCATGTGAAGGATGCGAAGTCAGCAGCAAAAACTGGAGGCTGTTATCTGTGGTGATGGTATCAGGCACACCCCAGCGGGTAAACAGGGAGGAGAGGAAGTCAGTGACCACCTTGGTGGTGACAGATCCAACAGGGAGGACCTCAGGCCACTTGGAGTGGAGGCCGTAGACCACCAGAAGGAAGCGCTGGTGGTGTGAGGAATGCCGTGGAGTTCCCCACATATATCCAGCTGGATGTGGCCCCACGTTGCTCTTGGCCATAGTAGGGGTTGCAAGGGCGAGCCCATCTTTCCGCTGGTGAGGCAGGCTGCACAGTCCTTCACCATTGTCTCAATGTCCCTGTCAATGCCTGGCCACCAAACCAGGCCCCTGCAGCGCTGCTTCACCCTCACGATGCCTAGGTGACCTTCATGGACCATGGCCAGGATACAGGCTCTCAAGGCGCTGGGGATCACTGCGCACAACCCCCTCACCACACAGTCCTCATTCCAGCAGGAGAGGTCACCCTTGACACGGTGGAACGGCGCTAGTTCCTCCAGTACCTTGGCAGGCCAACCCCCCTGGATGAAGGTGCGGAACTGAGCAAACACAGGTCCTGCGCCGAGGCTGCCTGGAGCTCCTGTAGGGATCTCGGAGGGGTCCGTGTAACATGAGAACCAGCTCTGGCTCTGAGCAGTCTTGGGTGGCATGCACCATAGAGGTGGGAGTGGCTCTAGAGGGCAGGTCAGCCACGACATTGTCTTTGCCAGGTGTAAACCTGGTGGTAAAATTATATGCCTGCAACCTCTCAGACCACCGGTATAGGCGCAGTGGCTTGTGTCCTGGTCGTAGCCAACAGGGCTGTAAGCGCCTGGTGGTCGGTCTGGAGTGTGAAGTGCCGCCTGTATAGGTACATGTGCCACTGCTCACATGCCCAGACGCAGGCCAGGGCTTCCCTTTCACCTACAGAGTACTTCTGTTTGGTCGAGAAGAGAGAGACCTTGAAACAAATACCACGGGGTGTTCAGTCCCTCCCTGGAGCTGAGACAGGACAGCGCCAATGGCTGAGTTGGAAGCGTCGCAGGTGGAGCTCAGCAGGTCAAAGTGGGCAAGCACAGGAGGGCAGGTGAGCTGCATCTTCAACTGGCGGACCGCAGCAGAGCAAGCAGGTGTCCAGATCCAGGGCACGTCCTGTTTGAGGAGTGCACGCAGCAGTGAGGTGGTCTCCGAATAGTGGGGAAGGAAATGCAGGTAAAACACCGTCATCCCCAGAAATGATGACAGCTGCGCAGGACAGGAGGGTTCAGGCAGCCGCAGGACAGCGTCGACATTGGAGTAGAGTGGGCTAAGGCCATCAGCCGTCAGGCAGAATCCCACAAACTCAATGGATGGGACAGCGAAGACACACTTCTCGCCATTCAGTGTGAGGTTTTGGCGGGCAAGCAAATCAAGCACCCTAGAAAGACGGTCATCGTGCAGGGCGGACGTCACCCCGTGTACCACAATATCATCTAAGTACACAACCACACCCTGGATGCCAGCAAAGATACAGTCATGGAAAAAATTATTAGACCACCATTTTTTCTTCACTTTCTTGTTCATTTTAATACCTGGTATCACTAAATGTCATCATGTGACTAAAACAGACAGAAAAGAAAACACTGAATGCATAAAAGCAGTGTTTTTGGCAGTACAATGCCATAGCTATTGATGTAAAAACTTAAGAGATTTAGGTCATAATCAAGAAAACCATGGAAAATGGTAAGATATCAGCTCTTAAATAAAACTCTTATGAGCAATCTTTGTGGTTATCGTTATGTTTGTCCAAACAAATGTACCTTTAGTTGTACCAGGCATTAAAATGAACAAGAAACTGAAGAAAACAAGGGTGGTCTAATAATTTTTTCCATGACTGTAGTAGCCATGATCTTCTGGAAACAGCTGGGAGCAGAGGTGAGTCCAAAGGGCATGCAGGTGTACCTGAAGACCCCCATGTAAGTGACAAAAGCAGTGAGGTTGCGGCTCTCTGGGTGTAGAGGAACCTGCAGGTAGCCCTGGCGAAGGTCGAGTTTGGAGAAGACCGTTGAGCCATGAAATTTGGCAGAGAGCTCATTGGTGGTGGGTAATGGATATTTATCTGGGATTACCGCTTTGTTAACCTGCCTGAGGTCAATGCAGGGCCGTGAGCCGCCCGTCCTCTTCTTTGCCACAACCAGATTGGAGATCTAGAGATCTATTGGAGGCATCCACCAGCTCAATAATACCGGCGTCCAGGAGTTTTTGCAGCTCAGTTGTGACATCATCACGCAGGGCAAAGGGCAGCCAGCGCAGAGGCTGGATGACTGGAATCACCGCAGGGTCAATGAGCGGCTGGTGATTGAACGTGGCAAGGCAGCCCAGACCGGCAAACAGTGAAGGCCAGCGGTGCAGCCAGGGTGTGGCCACAGTCAGTATGGTGGCACCCATGTTGTCTGTAATGGAGAAGCCTAGGGTGCAGAACAGATAAAACCCGAGGAGGTTGGCACCATGATGGGACACTTGAAAGGTGAATGCGGGGAGGGTTCTAGAGCCATAGCAAACGGAGAAGGTAGCAGTGCCCACCATCCCTATTTTAGTATGGCCATAGCCGTACAGATCCTCCGCACCAGCTTTAATTACCAGTCGGGGAAAGAGCCGCCGGACTGTGGATTCATTGAGGAGGGACCTGGAGGCCGCAGTTTCCAACAGCAGTGACAAACACACACACCGTCCAGCTCCACCATACACCACTTAAACAGCTTGGAAGCGGAGCCCACCGAGTGGATGGTGGTCGGGTCCGAAGCGGCGGAGGAGTGGGGCCGGTGGCCTGTAGGTGCGGGCGCAGAGCGGCATACTTTAGAAAAGTGGTTCATCTTACTGCAGCGTTGGCACCACTGCCTTATGGCTGAGCAGACGGGTGCATGTGTGGGATGCAATAAGGAGCAGCAATTCCCACAGCGCTGACGTGCTGTGATTCTGTGGCGTTGGGAGGAGAGACAGGCTCGGAGAGTGGAGCGGTAACAGCGATGGTCTGTGACAATGGGGTGGTGGGAGAATAAGCCTGGTCCGGCGCCGCTAGCTGAGAGGCTAATAAAGCAGCCGATTCAAGCTGGAAAGCTAACTCCACTCCTTTGATAGAGTCATGTCTTCCGGAGACATGAACAGTCTCTCTCGAAGCTTGGGGTCGGTTGTGTGCTCCGCCAACTGGTCCCGAATCATCTCCTGCTCCAAAACACCGAACTTGCAGAGGCTGGCTAAATCCATGAGGTCGGCGACGTAATGGTGGACCGACTCACCGGGCCGCTGCCAACACTGTCGGAAAACAATCTGCCGGACCATAACGCTCTGCGGAGCAGCGAAATGTCCGGTCAGTAGGGCGACATAGTCATCGTATTTGTCGGCGGGTCCGAGTGTCCTGAAGATGCGTTGACCCTAGCTGCGCCTGGCAGAGGAAGGAACGGAGGTAGGGGAGAGAAAAGATTCTCCATCTTTGTTGCCAATGTTATTTCCAATAATTCGCTAACAACGACTGTGTGCTCACTGTGTTTTTATTATCTCTTACCGCCATTTTTGTTACACTTATATACCTTATGTTTTTTGGCAACTACGTCACATTGTCGTGACTCCAAGGTGCAGAGGCTTAAAGCCTTATGCTACAATGATTTATTTAAAGTAAGAAGGAGTGAGCCCCTAAAAGGCTTTATATGCAAGGAGAATAAATTTAAAATCTGATTTACCAAGAAGCCATAGAAGGAAGATCAAAGATTGGAGAAATATGATTTCTTCTGATAATCTTCAATCAGAAGTATTGCAGCAGCATTTTGGATCACCTGGAGGCTGTTCAAGGTATTTTTAGGACATCCTATTAAGAAGGAATTGGAGTAGCTGAATTTTGAAGTAACAAATGCATGGATAAGTTTTTCTGCATCCCTCTGAGATAGGATTTTCCTTATGATTCTATATTACAAAGGTAAAAGAAACCACTGCAGAACTTTTGCAGTGTTGAGGAGATTTTAAGGGCTGTCCACACCAAGAACTCTATCAATGACTAGAACATAGTTAATTACTTGCAAATATTGTTCCTATTATGGCAGATTGTGTTGTTGGGATGACCAAGTGCTATTATGATCAATAAACCGAAGACCTTACAAAGAAAAAAAAAAACAATAATTTAGAGACACATTTGGCATTAGTGGACTTTTTTTCATTTTTTTCAGTAAATGTTTTTTTCATTCTTTACCAATGACTTCTGTGATAATTGTCAGTGTATCATCAAATTGATATTTACCTTTATAAAAAATACCCTCAAAGGATGACATCTCTAATGAATGAGGTCTAGATTCTCCAAACTACTCACACTTTTGTACAATTTTATGAACCTATGTATTTCTGGTTTTGTTTTTCTTTCTCTGTGCTAATATGACGGTAGCAGCTAGTCATCACAGTCAGTTCTGGGGCATGGTTATAGTGTAAGTGTGCTTTGCATCACAGAATATTATCACTGTTTTTACCTACAACAGTCCATTAGTACTCACAGGGGTTGCCATGTTCTTGACAACTGACACACTTGATGTGGAGGTAAAAACACACTAACAATGATAAACCGAGACAGGCACGCAGCATTGGGAACCGTGGAGTATAAATAGGGAGGTAATGAACACATAACACAGATTAGGTAATCTGTGTTACCTAATCTAATAATTAGTAACTGAAATCAGGTGTGACTTGAGAACAAAAAGCACAGCAAAACCAAACAACGCTCAAGAGAAAAAGGCTCTGCAAAATAGAGCTGGAAGTAAGCTTAATAAGGTGCACAAGGCAAACAAATTTCAAGATAAAATAGAAATGAAGAAAATACAATACATGGAAATCAAATCAAGGTTAACACTTTCAGTGTGTTTGTATGAACACCTCAGTGCAGTGATAATCCATATTTCTTCAGTCCACACAGATGCTAATCCTGTTAGACATGCCACTCCCCATGCCCTTCCTCTGTCTTTCACTCTGTTATCTCTGCCACATTCCTTGTCTTCTTGCCCTTCCCCACTGCCACCCTCCCACCCGGACCATACACCAAGAGATGGCAATTAGGACTTTGTTGACACGATGAAACCACAGGGGCCTTTGCCTGCTTCTCCTGTCCTAGAGTATCTGTCTTTCTGTCTGTTTCTTTCCCTTGTCACTCTGTGCCTGCATGTTTCCGTCTCACTGCATTTCCATTGACACCTCTGACTTTCCCTTTTTGTCTTCTTTGCAAAGCACTTCAGGACCCACAGGCGTCCCCCTCCCTTTGTTTCTATAACTGTCTTTGAACCTTTACGGCACTTTGTGCTTTCTTCAGTTTTGAATTTTTTTCTCCTTTTCCTTCACAATTAAGCACAGTGCCCATAGTTTGTATTTAAAATAAAATGAAATTAATAATAGATAGATAAAATGGAAAAAAATAACATTTCCAGAGAATTGAGAAATTATATCATCCCCTGAAGGACAGAGCAGTTATACTGCTGCTTTTAAAGTAAAACCTTTTTAATATCTTCTCCTCAACACAATGGGAGGTTATATAGGGACAGCCCATATCTAAAAATGTGGCAGATCTTCCTGCCTGCGTGGCAGTGTATGTGTCTGTCTGTGTGCACGTATGTATAAGTGCACTTGGTGTGGAAAAGAGCCAAGATAGTTGGCAAGAATGTGTTCAGCGTCAGCTTTTATTGGAAATAGCATAGTGTGGACAAAGCACTGTTCAGTAGCTCTCATGAAGTAGATATAAAGCTCTGTCTTGAGCAGCTTGTGTGTGCTATTCTGATATCCTTATGGTTTATGAAAATACAGCGTGTGAGAGTAAGAGTGATTATTTGACAGGGTTCCTGTGAATTTAAGACTGAAATGCATTAAAGGCTATGCAAATTATTGTTCAATATGAGCTTTTTCATGGAGAGAATGAGGCCTTGAGGATTTAATTCTACTTTTTCCATTATTGACAACCAATTGCTTTACCTTTCAGAAGGTGACAAACAATGTAACAATAGCACAAAAAGTGCATGAGTGTAGCAAAAGTATAATCGAACATGTGCAGAGCCTTTTTTTTCTACCCAACAGTTATGGCAGTGCAACAGTGTGTATTTTCACTGGCACATGCAATCAGTAGTAGGTGATTAAATGCTTGCAGTTCAGTTTTGAGCTGTTTTGAACTAATGGGAACAGAGGGAACTTGCTGTAAAGTTGCAATTTTGCAAATGCTGCGAAAACTCCGGTAGGACATATTAGACTGATTAAGGGGCGTACGTGTCTGCATAATGTGCCTAAAATCATTATAGTGCAAATAGCTTAACAGAATTGTTGACTCCAAATATAACTTGATTATGGTTCAGCTGATCTTGTTAATGCTGTTTATATGACAGTGTCCTTCTCAAAATGAAGTCCATATAGAGCAAATATCAGAACATTGTTTCCTTCAGTTTTTTTATATTTAAACTTGCAAATCGTAATTAATAATGGTAATAAAGGTGATCAGTAAGGATGTGTAGGTTGAGAAGATACAGAACTGCACACAATGAATTACTAGACACCCTTTATCTTATCAAAGGTTAAATGAGCATCAATATTTATTTTTATAATATATATTATTTAATATTTGTTTTACATATTATATTGTTTTATTACAATCAGCTGGCCAGTTACTAGCAGTTTCTCTGCAAATGGCATCAGCCATAGAAAAACCCATACTGGTGGACCTCTAGATAATATATACATAAAATAAAACACAACGAGCCTCATTCATGAAACGTGAACAGCTTCACCTCTTGATTGCTTCACTGGAAAAACACAGGAGACACGACGTTATATGTCTATGCTTTATTTCCTGGTTGCACAGGGAATGGAAAAAATGAAACTGAACATAATATTCCTAATCTTGACCCTGTACCTCCTCATTGTGCCATAAAACATTATCAACAAAGTTATATCAGGAGGTGATTGAAGATGGACAAAACTTTTAAATGCAACACAATATGTAATGAGAAAAAAAAAGTGCATAATTGAGAAAAATCTAGAAATCACATTAGACTCAATGTTGCTTCTCCAAAACTTTCTGAAGCCCTTTGAGATAAATATAATTTACATGCTTTTGTAAATTTAGCAGTAGTTGAAATCTCAGAAACCATGAATTGTGCCTCATTAACAAAATGTGAAGACATGAAGACTCTTAACGCAACAGGCTCAATCTGCAAGTGGCCACCATTATGAATTAGCTGATGACATGCAGTCCTGAGGGAAAATATCAGAAAAAAAAATCTGGGGCCAAATGTTTATATGTAATTACACAGCTGTTCGCTGTTGTAAATGATGGTAACAGATTGATAAAAGATAGAGAATCATGCAGATGCAGAATTTGTAAGTGGTGGGAGATTTGTACATTTTTCTTTAAATAATAAAACGTCCTGTGCCACTTGTGTGTCTGTGTGTTTAAGGCCGGTAGACTGTTGGGGACAGGAAGCGACAGGGGAATAAGGAAGCTGTTTTAATGTCACTGCCACGCATCCTTTCTAGTTCCCCTTGGCTGTGATGTGTGTTGACATGTTGTCTAACCCTCGCAGTCATTGGCAGCTCTGTAATGTCAATCACTAGAGGCAAGCTGAGAAAGACAGTAAGTGAGAGGACATGTGGTGAAGTTAATTTGTAATAAATATTACACTTGCAGGACGAAGAACTGACAATGATGCCAATATTTTATCAGTATCATATAAAAAATCAAATCTGTAATCATGAAATCACAGTGAATCATAGAGAGAAATAAAAAAAAAAACAACCACTTGAAATATAAAACTTGTAAAACAAGTCTCTCTCTCTCACACACACACACACACCCCTACGCACACACACACACACATACCTATAGTTTCCAGCACACATGTATATAAGTTTACACTGGTTTCCATTGAATGTTTCATTTACTTATGTTAGTTTAGTCGTTTTTTAGTTAGTAGATATCAGGATCGTGATCCAAGTGTTTGTTCATTCTAATACTTATGTTAATAAATTCTGATATAGTCTAATGAGAGAAGTTGTTTGTGGTTATCTTGCACAGTTTTGTAACATTGGCTGGTTGCAGAGGTCTGTGCTCAGACTCACATCTTCTCTGTTGCTCTATAGCGCCACACCTGGTCACAGGCTGGCACCCATAGAACAACAGCCATTTTGAGACTGATTGTGCCGTTTATTCCTTTTTCCTGATTTATCAGGTGGTGCCCCGTTTCATTTTATTAACTTTGTTAATACCCTTCTGGTTATTAGCAGCTGCCCCTCAACACAGTTGGTAATAAACGCCTTTATGACTAAACGAGCACGTTATATGCCTTATTGCACTACATAATGGTGCCTCCGTGTGAGGCCTTCTAATATACCCGCTTTGTTGTTGCAGATCTGTGTGAAATATCCATTTGATTATTTCAAATTATAATAATTTTCCAGATATTATTATCTTTAAATTTTATTAGTACTTAAACATCTTATCTGCCAGACGATTAAGATGCCAAATGCCCAGACCTGCCCACTTCTCCAACATCCACTGCAACCTCTCTGTTGGAGACATCCTCAGTTAAACCCACATGGTTCCCTCTGCCTTTTCTGAAAATCAACTTTCATAACTGGTCTCACTTCAACCCAGTGAGTCGTAGACACCTCCTCCCTCAACAGTGGAAACCAGCTCCACACTTGGAAGGGGGGTGGAGTAACCTGTAGTGTTAGGGAAGTGGATGCATGTCCAAACGCACTCAATCTGCATGCATTAACACCTAACACCATCTCATTTTCAATCCAGTAGTTCTCACCAACCGTACAATGACACAAGTCTGGATTGAACTTTTTATTTTTATTCTATTGCATTTTATTTTTTGGTGTTTGTTTTGAAGGACACACATGAACCCAAAACACCACACCGATCGACTCCAGAACACCACTGGAACCAACTAACCTCTGTGAATCCTATCGCTGTTTTCTTTCCTATTTTCTCTTTCTACATTCAAGGTCTACAGCAGAAAATTACAGACATTTTCTTGTAAGTATACCTAGGAATGTAATTAGATAAGTAAGTTTGGTTTACCCTCTGCCCAGGCATTGCCTCTACTCTGCCCAGATACTAAACCTCCAACCTCTTGAAGTATGTTAACCATGGATCTTTGAGTGTTTTTCCACTCCCAGCATAACCTGACGGTGTAACACATGGACTGTTCGACCCGTGGGTAGCTGCAAAGACTACGACCAGCATCCCAGTCTTCGGAACTAAGGGGGGAAAACCATGTGGTCTTCTGTAGCACAAGGACCACTGGAATGACTACAAGTCCCAAAATGCTTTGCATTGTTTATGGTTTTATGACAAGGTGATAGTGATGTCACGGCCTCTCACTGGCTCGGGACCCCTATTCCCACAGCAGGACCCCAAAAGAAGGCGGATCGCAGACCCGCCGTTTAAATACCGTGGGTGCAATAAATTCTCTCGCTTGCAACATTTTCCTGCACCAAGCGTCAAGTTTTACACAGGAGAAACTAAATGAAAACTTGGCACAACACAGGAGAGCCAGCTCACTGGGCCAAGATTCAGGGGTCCACCTACATCCCAAGGATACTAGACACACTTGTGAGGCCAATAGTAACAAGTCATAGTGGGCAAAGGATTTGAACAACCCGCAGGAGTGATGGGAGGGTCAGTGATTGTTTACACCCCACCTGCACATTATTGATACTCAAGAGCCTATCATGGCTCATTACGCTGACCACACGCCCAAGGGCCCTCCATAGCCCGTTTGCATTCACCCTACAACAATTCCACTACTTCTTTAATATTATTTTTTACTTTTCTGTGCTCTCCTCTCTCTGTCCTACATCCTCTTTCTGTCCTCCATCTTCTCTCTGTCCTACATCCTCTCTCTGTCCTGTCTCCCTCTTTCTTTCTCTACCCTCTACCCGGCTGGCCTTCGGCAGGAAGGTCCCCCCATATGAGCCAGGTCCTGCTCAAGGTTTCTTCTCTCTTAAAGTGGAGTTTTTCCTTGCCACTGTTTGGTATAAAGGTTTTTTTTTCTCCCTACGTGGGAGTTTTTTACCTGCCATTATCATTGATTGGATTTAATTATATAATCTTAGTTGATGATATTTGCTCGGGGGTCACGCTCTGGGTCTCTGTAAAGCGCCTAGAGACAATTGTCATTGTAACAGACGCTCGCCATTTTGTGACATCCTATCGCGTGAGTTGGCGGTCATCTTAGATGAGGGACGAGAACACCACGTGATCTCGCCCGCCATCTTGTGACATCCAATCCCGCGAGTCGGCGGCCATCTTGTCGAGGGACGAGACCACGTGATCTCGGCGGCCATCTTAGACATCTCTCCCACACACACACACACACACACACACACACACACACACCTATAGTTCCCAGCACACATGTATATAAGTTTACACTGGTCCATTTCATTTGTTATGTTTAATTTAGTCGTCTTTTAGTTAGTAGATATCAGGATCTTAATTCAAGTGTTTGTTCCTTTGAATATTTGTGTTAATAAATTCTGATATATTCTAATGAGAGAAGTAGTTTGTGGTTATTTTTACACAGTTTGTAAACATTGGCTGGTTGAAGAGGTCTGTGCTCGGACTCACACCTTCTCTGTTGCTCTATAGCGCCACACCTGGTCACAGGCTGGCACGCATAGAACAACAGCCATTTAGAGACTGATTGTGCCATTTAGTCTTTGTTTCCTGATTTATCAGGTGGTGACCCGTTTCATTTTATTAACTTCGTGGTTATTAGCAGCCGTCCCTCAAGACGGTTGATAATAACCCCTTTTTGGACTAAACGAGCACGTTATACGCTTTATTGCACAACACTTTCGAGGGTTGAGATTAAGGGTTAAGGGAGGAACTGGAATTCACCCCAAGTTTCAGTCTGGAGCTGCTGGTCTTTGATGAGCTGGTGTTCAGCAGGTGTGCAGACCATAAAAGCAGGGGGATTTTTTTGTCAGTTTGCTGGTCTGGAGGGTTCACATGTGTGCTAACACAAAGCCAAGCGGGAAAGATATCAGCGATAATCTTAGAAAATCATTCCACTATGACTTTCTGCTTACACAAGCATTAGCTGCATCTGCAGACAGATCTTCTAAACTCCAATCACGGATCACCTATCATCTAAATCCCTTTGTGGGGTCAGCCCCACCCCCTTAGACTCAACTCAGTTTAAAAAAAAAATGTCCTCCAGTTACCTCTGTGTGACTGGCATTTAGTGTCTGAGTGGTTTAGTAAGGGACCAGTCGATGGTGGGAGTTGGAAGACCAACAGGGTGCTCACCACAGCACACAGAAAATAGAGGTATCCTGCATGATCTAATGCTCTTGGACACATACATGATGGAGTTTTGAGGAGGAACTGGCATGTTTTATTGAGCCCTGAGTCCCTGGTTGACGGATGATTTTACACTTTAACGCTGTGAACATGAAGGCTGACCCAGACAAAAACCCTGAGCTGTAAATGAGCCAATTTCCCCTCGGGGATTATTAAAGTATTTTCAATTCAAAAACTGACTGAGATTTGAGAAAGATTCAAGTGGATTTGGAGATTATTGTGGCAGAGCACTGATGGCTGTGTTAAACTGTCAAAATCCCTTTGAGGTCAGAGACCAAAGGAAATTTAATGATCAACAACAATCATCTACAGCTTCTATTAAAGCAACTAAATGATGAATTTAATTACTTAATTCTCAAATGTCATTTCAGAATGAGATTTTCTTTTGTCTACAGAGTTGTGTAAATGTCTTAACATGTTGTTTTGACAACTATGTGATGTCCTTTAACAGTCATCTCAGTAGCTTCTCTGCTTTAATGCTTATCTTTTATTCTTCTCACGTCACCTTTCAAACAGCCGGTCTTTTTCTGAATAAAGTGTCAGATTACCTGTACATTTCATAAATCAGGTGACATATAAGTTGCCCTCATCCATGTGAATGTGCAGAGCCTGAACAGGAAAGTCAGAGATTTACACTCAGTTTTCTTTTTTTTTTTCACTATTCTTTTTCCACACATTTTATTGTAATTGTTATTCTGCTATTAATATTGTTAAATTTATAGCAAAGATGTAATAAACTTGAAGGTAGTGTCGTTCAGCATCTAAAATTGCCAGTTTATTATTAGAACTGGAAGAAGTCAGAGTCAACTGAAGAAAAAAATCAGCTTCTGTTGGAAACTTTAATGAACTCAAGGATAGGTAGAGTTTGCAAAACAAGATCATGCTTGTGCACAATCCCAGTCTCTCCCAGTTTATCATTGTTCAGGCAGATCCAGGACTTGGTGGTCTGAGCGCCAGTGTTCCTGTTGGATCTACTGGAACTCCTGGTTCAGTTGTGTCGGTTCCAGCAGGATGCGTCACTGCTGGCACAGTGGTGATGGATCTCCTGAAGCAGGAACTCTTGAAACTTGTGTACCAGGTAACATAACGTGAAGCATGACTGAAACAGGTTCTCAAAGAATATTCCTGACCTTCATTTGTCCACAGAAACCAAGTGGGCTGTAGATCCAGACCTCGTCCCTGCTGAGGGATCGGCTGACATCCAGGCCTTTGGTTCTGGTGACCTCTATCCAGCCCCTCTACGACCATCTGAACCTGTCCTCCAGTCTGGACAAACATCCAATGTTGTGAAGGAAGCTGAACTGGGGAACTACCAGCGGCAGGTTTTCATGTGCATGTAGAAAGGTGGCAATCAAATATTACTCACAACTTGTCCTTGCTGACAGCAGGGCCTTTGGTTCTGGTGACCTGCTCGATCCAGCTTATCCACTTCCATCTGGACCTTTCCCACAGTGAGGAGAAACATCAACTGTTGTGAAGGAGCAGCATGGTGGTTCCAGCTTCTGGTCTCAGTGGCTACCGGGGTTCCTCTTATCCTGACTTTGACTACAGGCTCCTGACTGCCGCTTACCCCTCCTGGCACCTACACTACCTTCAGCCAGCACCATGAGAAGGGCAAAATCTACTACCAATCCATCCACTACTTGATGATGGTGGCCACAGCAGAAAAAGGTCTTCTCTGGTGCCTCCTAGATTCCTCCAAGGTCATTTCCTTGACATGTAGGGGGAACCTAAGCTGCCAATAATGGCTCGCACTAATTGTCACTTCATCTATAACAGGGGTCGTCAACCCGCGGCTCTTTAGCTCCTCTGCAGTGGCTCCCTGTAGCTTTGGGGGAATAACTTGTCAGAAGGCGATTCTCGCTCTGGAGCACATGCAGTGTCCTGTAGGTTCCCAGCAGGGCGCAGAATGAGTGTGTTTTAGCGCATAATACTGCCAGGTTACTGCAACGAGGAAGTCGTATCTGTGTGTTACATCCTGAGAAAGAAAATAAAGGTGAGCGCGCGTTCTGTGACTAACGCCAGACATCTTTGTGTTCCTCATGTACTGCCGTAAAAGATAAAAGAAAAATTTCCCACACCACCTCGATGCTGTCGTGGTGTAACACACATAAAGAGCGACATTGGAAACCTTCCCAAACCCGACAAACTTGTCTTTGAAACATGAATGTCATTCCTGACACTTAAATGAACATGAAGACGTTTTTATTTGGAGTCCTGTCAATCTTTGGATCCACATATGCCAAACATACCAGGAATAAGCTTTTGGGCAAATTCAAATCCCTCTGAATACAGAATAACTATATGTAAAGCTTCATACACTGTTATCTTCATTTTACGGGTCAAATAAGTTTTGCGGCTCCAGATGAATTTTATTAAGGGGAGAGGGGCAAAAATTGGCTCTTTTGATACTAAAGGTTGCCGACCCCTGGGCTATAAGGTGCTGGTTTACATGCTCTTGAGCCCATTAATAAAACATGGTTCTAAACTCTGGTTTCGTGGTTACGTGAGAGATCAGGGAGCTTTCAGCCCCTTTTCATTGGAAGTTGTACAGTAAATTGTTCAGCTTCCTTTCCTTCACCAGATTGCAGGTGAATTATCTCTGAATTACATGGCCATGATACTGACCCCGTAATATAGACATAAAACAGATCGGTTCTAGTTGGGTGCATTAGGTCCATCGTACAATACAGAATAGAATCTAATGTACTGGGCTCTCAAACACTTCATAGTTTTCTTTTTCTCCCTCCTTTTCATAAAAATGCTCTTGTATATTCTGGGAAAAGTTTCCATCATTGACCTTTGCCATCCTGTAACTGAGGGGGCTCTGAGATCCAATGCTATACAGCCACTGGAGGGACCCAGGAGGAGGGAAACTGGTTCAAGCTGTTCTGTCTTCAGATCCTTTTTGTATTTCAAATGCTATCATTCATTCCAATATTTTTGTATTTCTAGGCAAGACCAGAGAGCGGGAGTGAGATCACCATCACCGTTTTGTTTTGCATTTAAGGCAAAACGGAGACATCTTTTCTACATTTGGAGAGATGGTTTGGAGCAACATGTGCTCTTTGCAAAGTCTTAAGTTGCATTGCTCTTGTCTGATTGCTGACTGTTAATTTCCTGATGATGTCCTCCCACATCTGTTATCTCAACAGCCAGCTCTCTCTCCCAGATTGCCCGCAGTCCATGAACATCTGAGTTATCCCTCAGACTAGTATAGGCTTTAATGGAAGCATCCCCCTGAGACAGAAGCACTTGTCTTTCCATCCATGACATTCATATCAGCAAGCAGCAATGTGTCTTTTATAATAAAACAACAAAAGTCCTGTGATGGTTAAGCCAAGGCAAGTGGAATATTGTTGGAGAATATCCTGGTGTTCAGTGTCTGCTCTCAAAGGTGTGAGCAAAGAGTTTGAATTAGTGGACACTTTAAACTATATAGTGTGGAGTGACGTTGTGAACCCGGGATGTGTTTAATGTGCACTTTTATGTGTTCCACAGCTCATTTATTCAACTCTGCAGTAAAGCACATGAGCACACTTTTTATAAATGGCTCGCTGTGAGGCGGCGGTGCTGCTGATGGACTGTTTCTGAGTCTGGGAGACATAAAGACAGCTTACGTGTTACAGAATAAAGGTCAGACCTTCTCTTTTAATCCTATGTTGCTGCTTTTTTCTGTTAAAGCATAACATCAATCATTTGGTCTACTATGTGGCAAGTACAACCTCAGATACACAACAATATATAACTTTATTCACTGTGTCAAGAATGGAGCCAGCCAGAAGTAAATAATGTGGGTAAAACTAAGTACCCCCTTACAGGACTGAGGAGGGTGTTTCAGTCTGGAGCTGCTGGTCTTTGATGAGCTGGTCTTCAGCAGGTTTGCAGACCTCCGTAAAAGCAGGGTTTTTTTTTTTCAGTTTGCTTGTCTGGAGGGTTCACATGTGTGCTAACACAAAGCCAAGCAGGAAAGACATCAGCGATAATCTTAAAAATTCATTCCACTATGACTTTCTGCTTACACAAGCATTAGCTGCATCTGCAGACAGATCTTCTAAACTCCAATCATGGATCACCTATCATCTAAATCCCTATGTGGGGTCAGCCCCACCCCTTTAGACACAACTCAGTTAAAAAAGAAATGTCCTCCAGTTACCTCTGTGTGACTGGCATTTAGTGTCTGAGTGGTTTAGGAAGGGACCAGTCGGTGGTGGGAGTTGGAAGACCAACAGGGTGCTCACCACAGCACACAGGAAATGGAGGTATCCTGCATGATCTAACAGATCAACTCAACAATTGGATGCTCTCAGACACATACGGGATGGAGTTTTGAGGAGGAACTGGCATGTTTTATTAAGCCCTGAGTCCCTGGTTGATGGTTGAACGCTGGGAACATGAAGGCTGACCCAGACAAAAACCCTGAGCTGTAAAAGGTATGAGCAAAGAGTTTAACTTTAAACCAGTGGTTCTCAACTGGTCTGGCTTCAGGACCCACCATCACCCTTAATGACAAGCCGCGACCTAAATCAAGGAAAATTTCCAACTTCTCAAATTTATTGAATGAAAAGATCGTGCAGTTTGAATCGGAGATAGTAAAATAGAATTTTACTATCTAAGTTTATTGGTGAACCAAAATGGCAAAAACCATAATGACTTCAAGTGGGAAATATTCCCTTTGATGCTCAATTAGCTGCATTTTAATTGAATCCAAAACACTTCACTTCAGTAACGTTTAACAGACTCAACATGCACAAACATGAAATGAAAAAGTGCCACCACTGAGCAGTAGTTTTAAAAAAGAACTCAAATATGTAGCATTTCCTGAGTACCCACTTCCTGAATATATAACAATTTCCTACTAAAACTATCTAATCACCTATTTAATCATTAATTATAAGGCTGACATAACAATCAGAACATTTTTTTAAGACTCAACAGTGCTTTTATGCACAAACATTAAATAAAACAATAGTTTCAAAAAGAACTCAAAATATATAGTTTTAGCTGAATAACCATCACTGACCTTTGTCTTCAAGATAAGAAAATCCATATCTCATATATTCTTCGTTGTATCTGTGTTTCACCTGCTAAACATATGGAAACAAACTCTGCAGGTCTTTTTCTATGGCGTGAACTGGCGGGTGTCAACTCGCATTACAGGGCATTATCGCCATCTACTGTCAAGGAGTATAAATGACACGATTTTTTTTTTTTTTTTTTGGCATTTCCTTCCTCAGGCAAAGGCCCACGACCCACTAAAAACGGGCCTGCGACCCACTTTTGGGTCGCGACCCACCGGTTGAGAACCAGTGCTTTAATCTATATAGCATGGAGTGACGTTGTGAACCCGGCATGAGTTTACTGTGCACTTTTATTTGTTCCACTGCTCATTTATTGTGTTATTTTTTTGTTCTTTTGGATAAAAAAAAATGTATGGTCCAGTAATTATGACAGTTTGAAGCAAGAGAGCATTTCTGACTTGAATATATTATTTTGTACTAAGTAATAGTCAATCTCTTATTATGGTTGAAGGTTTCTTTTCTCTGAGCAGAGGTACCACTGTCAGTCTGGGTTTGTGTTTGCCTGGGAGTTTGAGCTCCTTTTCATTGGAAGCCATGCTTCAGTTTAACTCCTGAGCTGTCTGTTAAGCCTTGGTAGTACCTATGATGCTTAAAATGTTCCACTGGAGGTATGTCACCTTTTAAAAGGGTCATGTAGTTTCAGTAGGGATTCATGCGAGGTGGCTGTTGCATAACCCTTTTCATCCTGGGTCCTACCAGGAGTGGAAGCTCTTCTTTTTTGAGGACAGTCCTTGGATCCATTAAAATTTCTGAAGTAGTGTGCTCTCTCAGCTTCCCTTTGTCATTGAAGATGCAATAATGCAATGACATTGGTAAGTACTCCACAGTGACCATTTTGAATATATCATCCTGGTACTTAAAGTGTTCTACACACAGCACTGTCAATGTGAGCTGACAACATGACTAGGGCCATTAATTCCTTTTAAATATAGCCATTTTGAATTTGCATCATCTGACCTCTTCAGTGCATGCACACCCCCCCCCAATGGGGATTAGTTGCTGAGCAGTGGGTGATTGTGCGAGGCCATTACCACCAATCACTTGGCATATTTTCATGATGAACGCCTCCATGCAATC
>JAGFBZ010001129.1:0-7500 GCA_018398805.1 Hirundichthys speculiger
AACTGTTTGGGAAAAAGGAAAAATTCATTTATTCATAAACCTGTGACTTTTTTCTTTTAAAATCTTTTTTTTTTATTTCTTTTTTTTTTCTGGAGAAAAAAAAATCAACATTTGTCCTTTTAAAAACTGAATTATTTTCTCATAAAATCATCAAACTACTTTTTTGCTCTTTGGAAGTTGAAATCTTTTTATTGTGCAGTTGCAACTTTCTTCTTTAGCAAAATTTTTTTTTTTTAAATCATTAGAACTGCAAAGATTTTTCTCAGAAAGTCATATATGTTTTTCCTTGAAGAATTTACAGTTTTTCTTTGGAAAATGACTTTTGACTTTTTCTTTTATTTTTTTGCTGAACCTGCAGCTGTCCTCCAGAAGAACGTGGAGCTGCAGTTTCATCAACACCAGCTGTTATTCAGAGGAAGAAAAGAACTCACACTTCTTCAGTCCAGGTTTCAGCCTCTGGTCTCCACCGTGGTCCAGCCTGGAGGAATAATCAAACAGCTGCATTTCATGACATCACAAACCAGATGATCGTTTCACGGTTTTATGCTGGAACCTTAGAGACAAAGGGCCCTATCTTGCGCCAAACCTCCTAAAGCTGCTATTAAGGGATAGCAGGTAGCAGGAGGGGCGTTCCCCCACAAAGAACGCAATCTTCCACCTCCCAAAACCCACGATCTTACCTGCAAAACCACTATATTATGCACACATTATGCATGGGAGTGGTTAGGGCGTTCCACCTGTTTAACCAATCAGTGCGTCAGCAGCCATTGCCTTTAAGAGCAGGTTGCGCTACCTGCTAACTGCTATGGAGCGTCTTTTCACCCAGATCAGAGCAGCTCTCATGGGCAGCTGGTCTGGGACTCTTCCTCCTCTTCTTTCCTCCTCCTCCTCTGCACTGATATATACATAACTAGCTCTAACTAATGTGGAGCAAATGATTTAATCATTTCTTTTGTACTCCAAGAAGTTCCAACAAACTGCTCAGAAAAAAATAGAGCCAGTGAGCTTCCAGGAAAGTATTTCTTAACTAGAAAAGCACTCAGAGAGCGCAGACCTCCGCCAAGCACAACAGTTCTCCCATACAGCAATTTACAGATTGCGATAAAATCCGCCTTCTGGATCAGATCCGGATCAGCCTCTGAAATTTTATAGAGGTTTTTCAGTGTCAATACCTGAGTGAAATTTAATGAGCTGTGGGCCATAATTAACGGAGATGTTGAGAAACAAAATTTCCGGCCCCATTGACCACGTTATTGTCTCAAGCCAGGTTGTGAACCCGCAACCTTCCACCTCTGGGGCTCCTGATCACAACCCACTGCGCCACCTTCAATCATCTACATAGACACTCAGATCCACCTATGTTTCACCTTCCCATCCGACGAGCAGCCCAGGTGTGGCACTGCACACCTGTACCTATTCAGTCATCATCCAACCAGACTCGTCTCCAGATCTTCCCACAGAAACGCCTGATCCAGCCATTCGCAGTGCCACCTCCTTGCCTTCGTCGTCCCCTGGATTGTTGGTTTGGCTGCCAACCCTCGAATCCTCCTTTTTTACATCTGAGAGAATTAAACTCTTAAAATTCCAGAACTCCCTTCCTGTCTCCATTGTGGTTGTTTTAGGGTTCAAGAAACAACTAAACAGTTCAATGTTATCGAAAATTTGAAAGTGATCCAGAATCCAGGATTTCTTCCGGATCACACCCAAAATGAAATCAGTTCTTCCTTTTCACATTTCTGACAACTCCTGAAAATGTCATCAAAATCTATCCATAACTTTTTGAGTTATCTTGAACATATCCCCTGCGCAAAGACGCACAGCTGCGCCAAGACGCATAGCCGCTGGAAGCGGTGCTTTTTAAAATACTGCAGAACGGATCATTGGATGAGCATTGAGCCAGAGGAACAGGTATGATGACATCTACCTTCTACCAGTGAGAACATCTCAGGTGCTCCGATTGCAAGGAGAGGATCAGAGGGATACGAGCACAGTACAAGAAACTCCACAACAGAGTTCTGTGATCTCCTCGTTTCCTCCACAGCAAACATCTGGATGAGATCATGTCACAGCTGTACAGACATCACCTGCCCTTAAGAGAATAATAACGTATGAAAGTAATACAGTGATGCATAATCGAGAGGTAGAGCCGGTTGTGCAGTCCACATGTGACTGGGTGGACGCGCAATGACAGGATTTGGACGCGCTCTTTTACGCGCCGACATGCCAGTTGCGCTTTCCCTTTCCACAAACTCGGTATCTTGCGGTACCGGTATCTGCAGATTTAGAATAGAGGGTAGTGGGTGGTCTGACCACCCATTACCCAATACCCAAAATCTGCGAGATACAGCTACCGCAAGATACCGAATTCGTAGAAAGCGCAAGAGACACGCCCATTGCCACGCTCACAATGTGCTTAAGGGAGTCAACAAAATGGGTAGCAGGTTTTGGGAGGTGGAAGATTGCATTTCGGTTGGCAGAGGCTCCTAAATCTGAAATTTGCAGGTAATGGGTATTGGGTATTGGGTAGCAGGAGGTGCAAGATAGGGCCCATAAAGTCATGAGTCATGCTAGCTGCTTGAGTTCAGAGGAACATCAGCTGGTGGACAGAGAGACTGTGGGAGAGCCCAGGTGACCCCAGGTGACCCTGAACCATCGGGCCAGATGTTGTCTTTGAGGAAAGCTCTCAGCGGTTTGAATCTGGGTTAGGGTCTGCTCATACCTGAGGGTGTCCAGTCTCCAGTCTGGATTCTTCAGTCCAGCGGACAGCAGCTGCGCTCCCAGCTCTCCTGGATGGTTGTAGCTCAGGTCCAGCGCTCTCAGATGGGAGGAGTTGGAGCTCAGAGCTGAGACCAGAGTAGCACAGCCGTCTTTAGTGATCATACAACCCGACAACCTGTAGAGGGAAAACCCACAAGATGACACTGGTTATCTATACTGGTTCCCAACCTCACTGGTTCTCTACTGGTTCTAAACCTCACTGGGCGTGAAATCGTGATGAGACTGAAAATGGAGCTAAGGTGCAGCTTCAGATCTGGACACGGTTGGACTCTACTCTCTGCTTTTGAAGACCTGACATCTAAAAAGCATTTTCTGATCTGGTTGAAGCTGTTGCCGCGACCCGACTTCGGCTCAAGCGGAAGTTAATGGATGGATGGATGGATGATCTGGTTGACAGGTGGACATCGGGGAGATGATAAACCGTTTTTGGGACTTTATTCTTCTGCATCATCTCAGTCGTGAGTAAGTCCCTCCCCCTCTGTCCTGTTGATTGACAGGTTCCTCGGCCTACCGTACATCTTTTATCTGGTCAGAGCTGAGGTGTTTCTGCTCGCATCATCAGAGGCTCAGTTCAACTTTTATTTGTCTGGGATCTTCTACTAAATGTCTCTAGGTGCTCCACGGAGACCCAGGTCATGACCCACGTTCCAGGTCACGACCCCCGAGCAGATGTCCTCAGGTCTATCTGTCATGAATCAACTTCCTTCATTGAAACAACAGACGCACATTTGTGCAAGGTGAACAGTTGTGAAACCACCTGTAACCTGAGTCCTCGTCTGTTCTTACTCTTCTTTCAGACCATCTGTCCTCTCTGGTCATTATGTGTCCATTGCTGTCTTCAAAACAGTGTCCCCGATCCCTAAGATCCAGATACATCTTAATCTGGACCTGAATCTGGACCTGATGAGATGTACTCCCGTGTTGGTCCGTGACTCTAGCCCTGGATCTGAAACCATGGCTCTGGTCAGCTGGTCTCTCAACGCAATCGATCAAATTTTCTCGAGGAGTCCTGATGAGACATTAGCGGACGGATATGTGATGGACTCATGAAGGAGTGGAGGATCACTTCTCTCTCCATCTTTTCAATCAAGGATGTTTCCGGTGGAGGTGGACGCTTTTTCTGTGTGAGCTCCTCTCTATCTGATCCTGCTGCTTCTCTTTGTCTTATCTGCGACTTTTTTTTGGAGCCTCACATGGATAACATCTAAATATCCAAATCTAACCATGGATCTGGTCAGCTGGTCTCTCAATGCAATCGATCAAATTTTCTCGACGAGTAAGAGAAAGGAGAGCCCTCCTGTCCCAATGGAACACATGCAGTCGGTTATGTTCAAGATTCATGGTCGAAATGGAGACTGAGCTGCCAGGCTCCTCTGTTCATTGAGGACACACAGAAGATGTCTTACATATTTGGATTTATGATCACGGGATTCCTGCTATTTGGAGTTGGTGGAGACCTGATGTATCGGAAAATTAAGCGCTTGGATGCTGCAATCCTGGACCTGGTATCCGTGTGTGTGTCTGTGAGCCGTGCTGTGAGTGCCGAGACTGTTAAGCTTGATTAGCTGAATCGGAAATTGGATGTGATTCAGAATGTGAATCACAGACAAGGGATGATTTTTGAACTCATTTCGAAAATGGATTCCAACTTGGGAAAACTACTACATGCACTGCTCAGAGAGAATTGAACTGAAAGTTGGCCATTTGGATTGATTTCCCTCCGAGATGAAACCAGGAAGGACTTAAGGCAGACGAAATCTCATGTCAGCCTGGCCCAAAACAATTCTCTTATCTGAATCTGGCTCCCCCGAGAGGCCTTCACTCAAGGCCGAATGCGCAGAACTCTCCAAGGTCTTATACGCATCAGGCTCCTCCCACCCCTCCCCCGCTCCATATCCCTCCCCCGAGTGCTCAACGTCTCCGCTGGCTCCTGCTGTTCCCTCCCCCACGCTGGACGGACTGACTGCGCCGCGCGCCAATGGTGGCTGCGCGTGCACGGACTGCTTCACTGGACACCCCCCGCACCCTCCTCCCTCTCCCCTCTCTGATGTCTTAGTCTAAGTTTGTTATGCTTGAATTTCTTTGTGCTGAGATTTTTTTTGTGAATCTCACAACATGCCCCTCAAGGACACGTTGTGTGAGACACTTTTTTTTTACCCCCCTACCCCCCCCCCCCCCCCCCCCCCTCCCCATGTGATCGTATTTTCTTCTGATAAGAGGGCAGCGCCGCTACGTGGCAGCAGCCCCCAGACACCGTCGACCCATGTCCAATATGTTGTTGTTTGTTTCTGTATGTTTTCTTGGACGATGTAATGGAAATGCAATTTCACTGTGTTGGGACACTGGCTCAGTGACAATATAGGCATTCTGTATTCTGAAGATTCATACATGATTGGACTTCTGCTAAGAGGACTGTCTGTCTGTCTGGAGTTGGTGGTTACCTACCTGGTGTATCTCCAGATCCAGAAACCGTCAGCTTCAGGAGTGTGTGTAGATAAACCTTTGACTCAACTCTCACTCACAACCATGTGATAAGCTCTGGAGGCTGGTCAACATTTGTTAAAAAAAGCAAAGTCTGACACGACAAGTGATTTTTTTTTTTTATACTGTAAATTATGATGGAAACAGTGATTTTATATCAAAGATTTTCAGGGCTGAATCCTGACCTGAGTATCTCCAGTTTACAGTGCGGACTCTCCAGTCCAGCAGACAGCAGCTCCACTCCTGAGTCCTGCAGGTCGTTGTTGCTCAGGTCCAGCTCTCTCAGATTAGAGGACTCTGAGCTGAGGAGGGAGGCCAGAGCTTCACAGCTTCTCTCTGAGAGGTTACAGTGGTTCAGCCTGAAGGACAGTCAGAGATTAAAACACTGATGCTGGTTCTGATGGATCTTACTGGTAACATGTGTCCGTTATCTGAGCACCTACAGAGCTTTCTTGGAGGCTTTGACCACCGGCAGCAGCCTCAGTAGAGCCTCCTCTGAATCAGAATATTTCTTCAGGTCAAACACTTCCAGATGTTCTTCTGATGACAGTAAGATGAAGGCCAGAGCTGACCACTGAGCAGGAGACAGTTTATCTGTGGAGAGACGTCCTGACCTCAGGGACTGTTGGATCTCCTCCACCAGAGAACCATCATTCAGTTCATTCAGACAGTGGAACAGATTGATGCTTCTCTCTGCAGACAGATCCTCACCGATCATCTTCTTGATGTAGCAGACTGTTTCCTGTTTGGTCTCTGAGCTGCTGTCAGTCTTGATCAGCAGGTCCTTGAGTTTGTCCTGATTGGTCTGCAGTGAAAGACCCAGGAAGAAGCGGAGGAACAGGTCCAGGTGTCCATTTGGACTCTCTAAGGCCTTGTCAATGAAGATCCTGTGGATCACCGTTGGGGTCTTCTTACTTAGAAGCTGTGGAAGATACTTAAGTGTCACTTTTGGTGAAAAAGGCCTGACACTTTGGTGTCTTTTAACAAGCGACATCCTGACATGAACAGCAGCCAGAAACTCCTGAACACTCAGGTGGACAAAGCTGAACATCTTTCTTTTCTCTTTCCGTCCACGCTCTTCTCTGAAGATCTCTGTGAACACTCCCGAACACACCGAGGCTTCGCTGAAATCAATGCCGCTCTCTCTCAGGTCGTTCTCGTAGAAGATCAGGTTGCCTTTCTCCAGCTGCCGAAAAGCCAGTTTTGCTAATGACTTGATGCACTGAATGCACTTCTCTGGTCCATACTTGACTTTGGTCAGCTCCATCTGGAAGACCAGGAACTCTGAGTACATCTCAGTCAGGGTCTTAGGCAGCTCTCCTCTCTCTCTGCTCTTCAGGACTTCCTCCACAACCGTACCAGTGATCCAGCAGAAGACTGGGATGTGACACATGATGTGTACGCTTCGAGACGTCCTGATGTGGGAGATGATCCTGTCGGCCTGGTCCTCATCTCTGAACCTCTTCCTGAAGTACTCGTCCTTCTGAGGGTCGGTGAAGCCTCTGACCTCCGTCATACAGCTGACAAACTCTCGAGGGATCTGATTGGCTGCAGCAGGCCGTGTGGTTATCCAGATGCGAGCCGAGCGCAGCAGTTTTCCGTTGATGAGTTTCCTCAGCAGGACGTCTGTTTTGGTCGACTGTGTTACATCTACAGAGCGAATGTCGTCAGCGTGAAGGTCCAGATGAAGGCGACTCTCGTCCAGTCCGTCAAACACAAAACAGCAGTTTGAAGCTGCTCTTGTCGTAGTTGCTGTTTCCTGATGACTGCAGACTGGTGAAGATGTAATTAAGAGCCTCCTCGCTGATGTCTACGGTTTCTGGGATGCATTCATGAATGAGCTCTGCCAAAGTGAAGGTTTCTCCCTTCAGAGGATTCAGCTGACGGAAGGTGAAGGGGAAAAGAAGATGGACGTCTTGATTGGATCTTTGTTCAGCCCAGTCCAACGCAAACTTATGCACGAGGAAGGTTTTTCCGATTCCTGCGATCCCACTGGTCAACACTGTTTTAATGGGCCGGTATTCTCCAGAAGGATGTTTGAACATGTCTTTGGGTTTCACTGGTTTCTGTTTCTGCTGGCTTCCGTAGCGTTTCCATCTGCCGGACCTCGTGCTGCTCGTTGATGTGGACGTTACCGCCGGCTGTGATGTGCAGCTCCGTGTAGATGTCGACCAGACGCTGGTCTTCTGCTGCCAAGCCTTCTTTTGCACACATGAACTTATCCTGGAAGTTGGATTGAAG
>JAGFBZ010001129.1:12500-22648 GCA_018398805.1 Hirundichthys speculiger
CAGTTCTGGTCCTTCATCGTACTGATCAGCACCACAGCTGAGTTGTTTCACTTTGATCAGGTCTCAAAACTCCCTGGGTCTGTTACACTGTGAAACCTAAATCCTCTATTTGCTCTATGCTCCAGTGAGCACCCAGTTTGTCCCCCCCCCCCCCCTTCCCCTGCTCTCTGCTCACTCAGTTTCTATTGGCTACCTTCCTCCACCAATCAGAGACGTTACTGCCACTGCGACGGAGACGAGGGGAGGACATTTCTGTCTGGACTGAATCTTGTCTAACGGGTGTTTGTGGAAGCAGAAACTTCTAAAAACATCTCAGGAGGCTCCTGGTATGACTGTGTCATGGAATATTTGAATACAAGATGCTTCAGATGTGGTGTTAGGTACAACAAAGAAACTCAGAGATGAAATGTTCTGTGAGAGATTTTCTGAGAGGAGAGCAGTCACACGTTGTTTTATGAGCTTTCTTTCAACACCTACCAAAGTGCATATAAACGAGTTACTGCCTTTTGGTTTTGAAGACTCTCTTCACACTACTGAAACGTATATTGATTCAGTTCCTGCCTTTTGCTCTGTCAGACTTGCTAATTCACATGCCACAATGTGTAATAAACCGTCATTGTTTAGTCTTACTCTTTCATCTGGCAGACTTCCTAAAGTCACCCATAAAAGGGATGTAAATGTGTGTTGACTATGTCCCGCTGTTGCGCTCAGGTTAAATAAACTTGCTTAAAGTTTGAGCTCTCTGCTGTTGCATTTTGTTAAGGATCTATAATTAAGTTTGTGTGAAAATTTCCACAACACCTGCTCTTTCAAAACACTCCTAAAATGACTGAAGCTGGGTAGATCCCATCCCTCTAGTGGCCCCATCTTATCAGGACTCATTCAGACAGAAACGTCTCTGGACTGACCTTCTGGTGCTGAACTGCTGCTGGACAAACTCTGCAGAAGATCGTTCCTGTTGATCTTCTCTAAAAGCTTCGTGATCGCCTCCACGGCTCCAGGGAGTCTGTAGGTCTGGACCATCAGGTCCACGGTGTCCCACCTGTTCGCCGTCTGCAGGTGACTCCTCCCGATCTTCGTGAGGCCTCGAAGACTGTCGGGCTGCTGCAGGAACCATTTGAATTTATGGAACTCCTCGTCTCCCAGATCTTCCAGAAGGTTCAGCAGGTCTGCTGGCGTCATCGCAGCTCCCTGAGGAAGTCAGAGGAACCCAGTAGACCTGGACTTTACCATTCAGGTGGAATCTAAGTGACAGAATATGTGATACAAATAAAGCTGAACTGAACTGAAGTGGATTTAACATCCTGCAGATTTCACAACTGATGACGACAGTTAACGTCCGGACCAGTCTGATGAAATGAACCCTTTCCTGTGGAGCAACCCTGTGTTGCTTAGCAACAGGATTTAAAGCAGGTTTAAGCACACAACTCTGGCAACATGTTTTTATTTCCTTGGGACATGAATCTGGGCCATATTGAAAGAAAATACTTTTTTAGTCCTTTAGCGACATGTTTGTATTTTAGAACTATGGAAGCTGCAGTTCCTCTACTGACCACTAGAGACTGCAGTTCCTCTACCGACCACTAGAGGCTGCAGTTCCTCCACTCACCACTAGAGGCTGCAGTTCCTCTACTGACCACTGGAGGCTGCAGTTCCTCCACTGACCACTAGAGGCTGCAGTTCCTCTACTGACCACTAGAGGCTGCAGTTCCTCCACTGACCACTAGAGGCTGCAGTTCCTCTACTGACCACTAGAAGCTGCAGTTCCTTTACCGACCACTAGAAACTGCAGTTCCTCTACCGACCACTAGAGGCTGCAGTTCCTCCACTGACCACTAGAGGCTGCGGTTCCTCTACTGACAACTAGAGGCTGCAGTTCCTCTACTGACCACTAGATGGCTGCAATTCCTCTACTGACCACTAGAGGCTGCGGTTCCTCTACTGACCACTAGAGGCTGCGGTTCCTCTACTGACCACTAGATGGCTGCGGTTCCTCTACAGACCACTAGAGGCTGCAGTTCCTCTACCGACCACTAGAGGCTGCAGTTCCTCTACTGACCACTAGAGACTGCAGTTCCTCTACTGACCACTAGAGACTGCAATTCCTCTACTGACCACTAGAGGCTGCGGTTCCTCTACTGACAACTAGAGGCTGCGGTTCCTCTACTGACCACTAGATGGCTGCGGTTCCTCTACCGACCACTAGAGGCTGCAGTTGGTCTACCGACCACTAGAGGCTGCAGTTGCTCTACCGACCACTAGAGGCTGCAGTTCCTCTACCGACCAATAGAGGCTGCAGTTCCTCTACCGACCACTAGATGGCTGCGGTTCCTCTACTGACCACTAGAGACTGCAGTTCCTCTACCGACCACTAGAGGCTGCAGTTCCTCTACCGACCACTAGATGGCTGCGGTTCCTCTACTGACCACTAGAGGCTGCAGTTCCTCTACTGACAACTAGATGGCTGCGGGTCCTCTACTGACCACTAGAGGCTGCAGTTCCTCAACTGACCACTAGAGGCTGCGGTTCCTCTACTGACCACTAGAGGCTGCGGTTCCTCTACTGACCACTAGAGGCTGCAGTTCCTCTACTGACCCACTAGAGGCTGCTGCAGTTCCTCCACTGACACTAGAGCTGCTTCCTCTACTGACCACTAGAGGCTGCAGTTCCTCTACTGACCACTAGAGGTGCTGCAGTTCCTCTACTGACCACTAGAGGCTGCAGTTCCTCTACTGACCACTAGAGGCTGCTGCAGTTCCTCTACTGACCACTAGAGGCTGCGGTTCCTCTACTGACCACTAGAGGCTGCAGTTCCTCTACCGACCACTAGAGACTGCAGTTCCTCTACTGACCACTAGATGGCTGCGGTTCCTCTACCGACCACTAGAGGCTGCAGTTCCTCTACCGACCACTAGAGGCTGCAGTTCCTCTACCGACCACTAGAGACTGCAGTTCCTCTACCGACCACTAGAGGCTGCAGTTCCTCTACCGACCACTAGATGGCTGCGGTTCCTCTACTGACCACTAGAGGCTGCAGTTCCTCTACCGACCACTAGAGGCTGCAGTTCCTCTACCGACCACTAGAGACTGCAGTTCCTCTACCGACCACTAGAGGCTGCAGTTCCTCTACCGACCACTAGAGGCTGCAGTTCCTCCGCTGACTACTAGAGGCTGCTGCAGTTCCTCCACTGACCACTAGAGGCTGCGGTTCCTCTACTGACCACTAGAGGCTGCAGTTCCTCCACTGACCACTAGAGGCTGCTGCAGTTCCTCCACTGACCACTAGAGGCTGCGGTTCCTCTACTGACCACTAGAGGCTGCAGTTCCTCTACTGACCACTAGAGGCTGCTGCAGTTCCTCTACTGACCACTAGAGGCTGCAGTTCCTCTACTGACCACTAGAGGCTGCTGCAGTTCCTCTACTGACCACTAGAGGCTGCGGTTCCTCTACTGACCACTAGAGGCTGCAGTTCCTCTACCGACCACTAGAGACTGCAGTTCCTCTACTGACCACTAGATGGCTGCGGTTCCTCTACCGACCACTAGAGGCTGCAGTTCCTCTACCGACCACTAGAGGCTGCAGTTCCTCTACCGACCACTAGAGACTGCAGTTCCTCTACCGACCACTAGAGGCTGCAGTTCCTCTACCGACCACTAGATGGCTGCGGTTCCTCTACTGACCACTAGAGGCTGCAGTTCCTCTACCGACCACTAGAGGCTGCAGTTCCTCTACCGACCACTAGAGACTGCAGTTCCTCTACCGACCACTAGAGGCTGCAGTTCCTCTACCGACCACTAGAGGCTACAGTTCCTCTACTGACCACTAGAGGCTGCGGTTCCTCTACTGACCACTAGAGGCTACAGTTCCTCTACTGACCACTAGCAGCTGCAGTTCCTCCACTGACCACTAGAGGCTGCGGTTCCTCTACTGAACACTAGAGGCTGCGGTTCCTCTACTGACCACTAGAGGCTGCGGTTCCTCTACTGACCACTAGAGGCTGCAGTTCCTCTATTGACCACTAGAGGCTACAGTTCCTCTACTGACCACTAGAGGCTGCAGTTCCTCTATTGACCACTAGAGGCTACAGTTCCTCTACTGACATCTAGAGGCTGCAGTTCCTCTACTGACCACAGAGGCTGCAGTTCCTCCACTGACCACTAGAGGCTGCAGTTCCTCTACTACTGACCACTAGAGGCTGCAGTTCCTCTACCGACCACTAGAGGCTGCAGTTCCTCCACTGACCACTAGAGGCTGCAGTTCCTCTACTGACAACTAGAGGCTGCAGTTCCTCCACTGACCACTAGAGGCTGCAGTTCCTCCACTGACCACTAGGGACTTCGGTTCCTCCACCAAAGGACCCCAGACTCCTGGAGTACCCCCCACAGGACCCAAGACTCCTGGAGGACCCCAGACTCCTGGAGGACCCCCCAAAGGACCCCAGACTCCCGGAGGACCCCAGACTCCTGGAGGACCCCCCACAGGACCCCCTGAGAGACACGGTCAGATGCCTTCTCCAAGTCCACTCCAGGTGTATTGTTATTATATCAAATTTAAATTGTTTTGTTTTAATGTGGATTTTAATGGAAAGCACTTTGGTCACCTTGTGTGTTGTAAAGGGCTCTACAAATAAAAGTTGATTGATTGATCGATTGATTCATTTTAAATCATTTTAAAAGGCGATAGTTCAACAATATACAGGATATGAGTTTGTCTGCTTAAATCAATTACTTTTAGCACCAGAGTTAATTATAGGTGAAAAACCAAAAAAATTACTTTTACATCCCAAAAAATGTATTTTTGTAATAAACACATGCTTAGCACAGCACAGCGGAGTCAGGCTCTTCATGGCCAAGGTGAAATGGGAGGGGCTTGAAAATGAGTCAATGGTGTTAAGATCCTGTTTCTGCTCTGTTTGTTAAGATTCTGAAAGGCTCACGTTGCAATGCACCATCAACATCACTATTTTGCCCTAAAATCCCGAATTAAAAAAGTTGGTGAATTTTTCAAGCTTGAGACCCTTTGTTCTGGAACCAAGAATTTAGTTCTACAATTATAACTTTGAGTCATAAAACCACAACAACTTTTTTTACTCAGATATATATCATTCTTTCTTGTAAATGATCAACTTCTTGTAAATGTACAAACTCCAGCCTTTTGACACAGAATGACCAATTTTATTGGAATATTCTATATATTCTATATCTATACAGAATTTTTTTTTTTTTTGGAGGGGGGGGGTTGTGGAACTGTGACTTTTGTGAAATTGCAGATTTCGTTGTAAAAATTATGAATTTCTCCTGTAAAATCCTGTTTTTAAATCACTCCTTGTCAAAGTAAAAGAAAGAACTTTTCATGAAACTTGTCAGACAGAGAGAATGATTTCAGACATACTGGAACCCTAGATCTGGTACCAGAACCCTAGATTTGGTACCAGAACCCTAGATCTGGTACCAGAACCGTAGATCTGGAACCAGAACCCTAGATCTGGTACAGAACCCTAGATGTGGTACCAGAACCCTAGATCTGGTACCAGAACCGTAGATCTGGAACCAGAACCCTAGATCTGGTACCAGAACCCTAGATTTGGTACCAGAACCCTAGATCTGGTACCAGAACCGTAGATCTGGAACCAGAACCCTAGATCTGGAACTGGAACCAGAACCCTAGATCTGGCACCAGAACCCTAGATCTGGAACCAGAACCCTAGATCTGGAACTGGAACCAGAACCATAGATCTGGAACCAGAACCCTAGATTTGGTACCAGAACCCTAGATCTGGTACCAGAACCCTAGATCTGGAACCAGAACCCTAGATCTGGAACTGGAACCAGAACCCTAGATCTGGAACCAGAACCCTAGATCTGGAACCAGAACCAGATCTGGCACCCCTAGATCTGGAACCAAAACCCTAGATCTGGCACCAGAACACTAGATCTGGAACCATAGATAGATCTGGCAGAACCAGAACCCTAGATCTGGCACCAGAACCATAGATCTGGCCAAACCCTAGAACCCTAGATCTGGTACCAGAACCCTAGATCTGGAACCAAAACCCTAGATCTGGAACCAGAACCCTAGATCTGAACCAGAACCCTAGATCTGGAAAAACCAGAACCCTAGATCTGGACCAGAACCCTAGATCTGGTACCAGAACCCTAGATCTGGAACCTAGATCTGGACCCTAGATCTGGCACCCACTAGATCTGGAACCCAGATCTGGACCCTAGATCTGGTACCAGAACCCTAGATCTGAACCAAAAACCCTAGATCTGGCACCAGAACCCTAGATCTGGAACACCAGAACCACCACTAGATACCAGAACCTAGATCTGGAACCAGAACCCTAGATCTGGAACCAGATAACCAGAACCCTAGATCTGGAACCAGATCTGGAACCAGAAACCCTAGATCTGGAACCAGAACCCTAGATCTGGAACTAACCAGAACCCTAGATCTGGAACAGATCCACCTAGAACCCTAGATCTGGAACCAGAAACACCTAGATCTGGCACCAGAACACTAGATCTGGAACCAGAACCCTAGATCTGGTACCAGAACCCTAGATCTGGACCAGAACCCTAGATCTGGACCAAACCAGAACCCTAGATCTGGCACCAGAACCCTGATCTGGAACCAGAACCCTAGATCTGGAACCCTAGATCTGGAACCAGAACCCTAGATCTGGAACCAGAACCCTAGATCTGGCACCAGAACCCTAGAACTAGAACCAGAACCCTAGATCTGGAACCAGAACCATAGATCTGGAACCAGATCTGGACCAGAACCCTAGATCTGGAACCCTAGATCTGGAACCAAACCCTAGATCTGGCACCAGAACCCTAGATCTGGTACCAGAACCCTAGATCTGGAACCAGAACCCTAGATCTGGCACCAGAACCTAGATCTGGAACCAGAACCCTAGATCTGGTACCAGAACCCTAGATCTGGAACCCTAGATCTGGAAAACCCTAGATCTGGCCAAACCAGAACCCAGATCTGGCACCAGAACCATAGATCTGGAACCAGAAACCCTAGATCTGGAACCAGATCTGGACCCCTAGATCTGGACCAGAACCAGATCTGGAACCCTAGATCTGGTACCAGAACCCTAGATCTGGAACCAGAAACCCTAGATCTGGCCACCAGAACCAGAACCTAGATCTGGAACCAGAACCCTAGATCTGGAACCAGAACCCTAGATCTGGAACCAGAACCCTAGATCTGGAACCAGAAAACCCTAGATCTGGCCAGACCCTAGAACTCTAGATCTGGAACCATAACCCTAGATCTGGTACCACCCCTAGATCTGGCACCAGAACCCTAGATCTGGTACCAGAACCTAGATCTGGGAACCAGAACCCTAGATCTGGCACCAGAACACTAGATCTGGAACCAGAACCCTAGATCTGGAACCAAAACCCTAGATCTGGCACCAGAAGCCTAGATCTGGTACCAGAACCATAGATCTGGAACCAGAACCCTAGATCTGGAACCAGAACCATAGATCTGGCACCAGAACCCTAGATCTGGCACCAGAACCCTAGATCTGGAACCACAACCCTAGATCTGGTACCAGAACCCTAGATCTGGAACCAAAACCCTAGATCTGGTACCAGAACCATAGATCTGGAACCAGAACCCTAGATCTGGAACCAGAACCATAGATCTGGCACCAGAACCCTAGATCTGGTACCAGAACCCTAGATCTGGAACCAGAACTGGAACCAGAACCCTAGATCTGGTACCAGAACCCTAGATCTGGTACCAGAACCCCTAGATCCCTAGATCTGGAACTGGAACCAGAACCCTAGATCTGGCACCAGAACCCTAGATCTGGTACCAGAACCCTAGATCTGGTAACCAGAACCCTAGATCTGGCATCTGGAACCAGAACCCTAGATCTGGAACCAGAACCCTAGATCTGTACCAGATAGATCTGGAACCAGAAACCCTAGATCTGGCACCAGAACACTAGATCTGGAACCAGAACCCTAGATCTGGTAACCCTAGATCCCAGAACCCTAGATCTGGAGATCTGGAACCAGAACCCTAGATCTGGAACCAGAACCAGATCTGGACCACCCTAGATCTGGTCTGGAACCAGAACCCTAGATCTGGCACCAGATCTGGAACCCTAGATCTGGAACCAGAACCCTAGATCTGGTACCAGAACCTAGATCTGGAACCAAAACCCTAGATCTGGCACCCCAGAAACCCTAGATCTGGACCACCAGAACCCTAGATCTGGAACCAGAACCAGATCTGGAGATCTGGCCAGAACCAGAACCCTAGATCTGGTACCAGAACCCTAGATCTGGAACCAGAACCCTAGATCTGGCACCAGAACCTAGATCTGGACTAGATCTGGTACCAGAAACCCTAGATCTGGAACCATAGATCTGGAACCAGAAACCCTAGATCTGGCCAGAACCAAACCACTAGATCTGGTACCAGAACCCTAGATCTGGAACCAAAACCAGAACTAGATCTGGCACCAGAACCAGATCTAGATCTGGAACCAGAACCCTAGATCTGGAACTAACCACCAGAACCCTAGATCTGGAACCAAAACCACTAGATTCTGGCACCAGAACACTAGATCTGGAACCAGAACCCTAGATCTGGTACCAGAACCCTAGATCTGGAACCAAAACCCTAGATCTGGCACCAGAACCTAGATCTGGTAACCCTAGATCTGGAACCCTAGATCTGGTACCATAACCCTAGATCTGGTACCAGGAACCCTAGATCTGGAACCAGAACCCTAGATCTGGAACCCTAGATCTGGAACCAGAACCAGATCTGGACCAGAAACCTAGAAACCAGAAACCCTAGATCTGGCACCAGAACCCTAGATCTGGAACCCAGAACCCTAGATCTGGAACCAGAACCAGAACCCTAGATCTGGCACCAGAACCCTAGATCTGGTACCAGAACCCTAGATCTGGAACAACCAGATCTGGACCCTAGATCTGGAACCAGAACCCTAGATCTGGCACCAGAAACCTAGATCTGGAACCAGAAACCCTAGATCTGGAACCAGAACCCTAGAACCCTAGAACCCTAGATCTGGAACCAGATCTGAACCCTAGATCTGGCACCAGAACCCTAGATCTGGTACCAGAACCCTAGATCTGGACCAGAAAACCAGATCTAGATCTGGAACCAGAACCCTAGATCTGGAACCAGAACCAGATCTGGTACCCCCTAGATCTGGTACCAGAACCCTAGATCTGGAACCAGAACTAGATCTGGAACCAGATCTGGCACCCTAGATCTGGCACCAGAACCCTAGATCTGGTACCAGAACCCTCCTAGATCTCTAGGAACCAAAACCCCCTAGATCTGGCACCAGAACCTAGATCTGGAACCAGAACCCTAGATCTGGATCTGGAAACCAGAACCCTAGATCTGGAACCAGAACCCTAGAGATCTGGAACCAGAACCATAGATCTGGAACCAGAACCCTAGATCTGGAACCCTAGATCGGAACCAGAACCCTAGATCTGGAACCAGAACCTAGATCTGGAACCAGAAACCCTAGATCTGGCACCAGAACCCTAGATCTGGCACCAGAACCCTAAATCTGGTACCAGAACCATATATCTGGAACCAGAACCCTAGATCTGGAACCAGAACCATAGATCTGGCACCAGAACCCTAGATCTGGTACCAGAACCCTAGATCTGGTACCAGAACCCTAGATCTGGTACCAGAACCCTAGATCTGGAACTGGAACCAGAACCCTAGATCTGGCACCAGAACCCTAGATCTGGTACCAGAACCCTAGATCTGGAACCAGAAACCCCCTAGATCTGGCCAGATCTGCACCAGAACACTAGATCTGGAACCAGAACCCTAGATCTGGTACCAGAACCCTAGATCTGGAAAAACCAGAAACCCTAGATCTGGAACCAGAACCCTAGATCTGGCACCAGAACCAGATAGATCTGGAACCAGAACCCTAGATCTGGAACCAGAACCTAGATCTGGAACCAGAACCCCTAGATCTGGTACCAGAACCCTAGATCTGGAACCAGAACCCTAGATCTGGGAACCAGCCTAGATCTGGAACCAGACCCTAGATCTGGAACCAGAACCCTAGATCTGGTACCAGAACCCTAGATCTGGAACCAAAACCCTAGATC
>JAGFBZ010001130.1:0-25131 GCA_018398805.1 Hirundichthys speculiger
TCCAAATTAAAGCACTGTTTTTTGTTTCATATTCCTTTTAATCTTCATTTTAAGGAACCGTTATTTATATAATTCTGCTTATTAATCTGTTTTTTTATTTTCATTGTTTGGGCAGTTACTGAAGCTGATCACTCGTTGCTCCGTTTCTCATTGTGCAGAAACACTGAGGGAATAACACACCCCGGCCTCAGGCTGCTGAACGTACTCTGTTGGTGTCTGTTTTCATCTCTTCCACAGTTCTCCTTTCAGTGCAGCAGGTCACAGTGAAAGACTCCACTTCACCAGGGGGACGTTCCCATTGCAGAGACAGTGACTAGTGGTGATCTGGAGACTGTTACCCCCGTAGGAGGAACTGGTGCTGTGACTGACTTAAGAAAAAAAAAATAGTTTTCCACAGGTAAAGTTCAAGAACATGAACAAATTTAAAGTGAATATATTGAAAAGTAGACTGGATTCAGTTAAGAACCATTAACAAAGAAGTTTGTTGGAGAATCTGTGTTCCGATTCCGATACCAGTATCGGAATGCTCCAATACTACAAAATGCCGGTATCGGTATCGGTGAGTACGGGAGTCAAGCACCAACTGATAACAGTAATTTATATTATGATTATTTTACTAGTGACTTCCGTTACACTACCAATAAAAAGAAATACTTTTTAATTTGCAATACTGTTTCATCTGTCCTATTTAGAAATAAATATGACATAAATGCCTTGGATTTGCGATTTTTTCATGTTTGAAAACAATGATAATACATTACAGTCAGGCAATTTGTTGCAATTTTGTTAATAATCTCATCGGTACTCGGATAGACCAATACCCACAGCTCAAATCAGTATCAGGAGGGAAAAATGGTATCTAACGTCTCTATAAGAGCAGCCATCGATTTAGCTAAAACTTCACATATATGTGCCTGAAATGATGCTAAGAGCACCATCTAGTCTCACTGGACGCAGTTGTCAGTGTATTTGAACGGGACTGGACGCCGTAACAACGGGCCCAGCACCCATACCTGGAGTACCCCCACAGGACCCCCGAGAGACACGGTCAAATGCCTTCTCCAAGTCCACAAACCATGTGGATGGTTGGGCAAATTCCCATGTTTCCCTCCATGGCCCTAGTGAGGTATAGAGCTGGTCCAGTGTTCCACGACCAGACGGAACCCGCTTGTTCCTCCTGAACCGGGATTCGCATTTAACTCTCTTCTCCAGCACCCTGCATAGACCTTACATGGAGGCTGAGGAGTGTGATTCCCTGTAATTGGAAAACACCCTGGCCCCCCTCTTAAAAGGGGAAACCACCCCGGCTGCCAATCAGGGAACTCCCCGATTTCCATGCGATTTTGCAGAGACGTGTCAACCAAACAGTCGACAACATCAGAGCTTCAGGAATCCGGGCGGATCTCGTCCACCCCCTGGAGCCCGGCCACTGTGCAGCTTCTTAACTACTTCAGCAACCTCAGCCTAGTAATGGACGAGTCCACCCCCAAGTCCCAAGCCCCGAGCCACCCAAGTCAGCATCCTCAACGGAAGACTGGTGGGATTGATAAGGTCCCGAATATTTCCACGGCCGACGACATCTCCGGCGAGGTCAGCAGCACCCCACCCCCACTAACAGTGTGGGTGAGCACTGCTTCCCCGCGAGCCATCTGACGGTTTGCCAGATCTCGAGGAGCCGATCGAAAGTCTTTTTCCATGGCCTCACCGACTCTCTTCCACCCAGTTTGCCTCAGAGACCCCGAGCCGCCGCCAGCTGGCCCCCTATGTCTGCTGATTCCGGAGTCCACAAGCTAACAAGCCCAGTAGACTCCTTCTTCAGCTGACGGGCCTCTCTCACCTGAGGTGTCCACCTCCAGTTCGAGGATTGCCACCATTACAGGCACCAACGAACCTTACAGCCAACAGCTCCGATCACCGCCTAAGCAATGGAGGGCGGGCCCATCAGTCAATGTTCCCCGCCTCCCTAGGGATGTGCTTGAAGCTCTTCGGGTGCGAGTTGAAGATCTTCTGACGGTTCCTCTGCAGACGTTCCCAGCAGACCCTACACGTTTGGGCCCCAGGTCTGACCGGCATTCCCCCCGCATCTGATCCAACCACCACCAGGTAGTGATCAGTGACAGCTCAGCCCTCTCTTTACCCGAGGTCCAAAACTACGGCGAAGATCAGATATACGACTATAAAGTCGATCATCGATCTGTGGCCAAGAGTGTCCTGATGCCACGTGCATTTATGACATGAAAATGAAATGAAAAAATATTTTATCCCATAAAGGGAAATTCAGGAGTAAGGGCTCTCTCTCTTTTTTTTTTTTTTTTTTTTATAAAAACAACAGAAATAATAATATAATGCAGGGTTAGGTCTTGTGTGGAGGCTGATGGCTGCTGGCAGGAATGATCTTCTGTATCTTTCCGTCTTGCAACGGACCTGAAAAGCCTCCACTGAACACACTCTGTTGTTGATCACTGTGCGTGGAGAGGGTGTGAAGAGTCCTTCCTCATCTTCATCAGCTTTGTGCAGCATTTTTTTTGTACAATCAGCTCCAGCGGCTCAGATTACACCCCAGCAGATCGCTTTCCTGATCAGTTTTGTTGATTCTCTTCAGGTCTCTGGTTCTGATGCTGCTGCCCCAGCAATGACGCAAAGCTGATTGCACTTTCAACAACGACCTATAGAAGATGTGCAACTTGGTGCAGACATTAAAAGATCTCAGCTTTCTTAAAAGTAGAGTCGCTCTGACCTTTCTTGTAGATGTATTCTGTTTGCATTTCCACTCATCTGTTGTCAAGCTGAACTCCAATATACTTTATTCCTCCACCACCTCCACCTCCTTTCCAGGATGGAAACCGCTGTGTTTTATTCTTGTCCTCCTGAAGTCCACATCATCTCCTTAGTTTTGCTGGTATTAATACGAGTGATTGTTACTACAACCATTTCAACAAAAGGCATATCAGTTCTTTGTACTCTGCTTCTTGTCCGTTGCTGATACACCCACAACTGAGAGTCATCAGTATTTCTGCAGATGACATCAGAGTTGTACTGGAAGTCAGAGGTGTAGAGCGTGAAGAAAATGGTGGAGAAACAGTTCCTTTGGTTCTCCAATGCTGCTGACCTCCTCTCAGAACAACTTTCATCTCACAAACTGTGGTCTGTTGTGAGGTAGTCATAATCCAGGAGATTGTGGAGGAATCCACCTGGAACTTATGGAGCTTTCACATAACAACCACATTGTATTAAAAGCACTTGACTCAGAAAGACCCTCAAAGTGCTGCCTGATTGATCCAGATGAGAGTGGGCTCTGTGAGCAGGAGATGATGGCTCTTCAACCCAAGCCCAACGATATGCAAACTGTATGGTCCTGAAAGGTGCTGACCTGCTTGTGAGGTGGGCCAGTAGAGTCTCTCCAGGACTTTCATGATGTGAGATGTCAGGAACTGGTCTGTATCATTAGGTTCAGCTGGTTGTGGTTTTTTTGGCACTGGAACAAGGCAGGATGTTTTCCACAGCCAGGCTGTTTCTCTGTCTCAAACTGGTGTTGAAGAGGTGCTGGATCTGCATAGTTGCAATGAGCAGGTCTTGAGAACTCTGGGACGCCGTCTGGACGCAGCCTTGTTCGTTCAGTTTCTCAATTGTTTTTTGACCTGATTGCAGGAGACAGACAGAGTGGAGGGGGGGCAGAGGAGGTCTGATTGGGAAAGATGCTGGTCTTGGTCCTGACTGAGCTGCAGGGTGACAGAGTGGAGGTGTGACAGGAAAGCTGTGGGTCCAGGGTGTGTGGTCTGTTGGGCTGGAGCAGGGGGGACTGAACCTATTGAGAACCTGTTCAGTTCATTAGCTCTGTCAGACCCATCAGTCTGGTCCCCTTTGCCTTGAAGCCTGATCTTCTTCATCCAGACCACACATCCCTCACGTTGTTCTGCTGGAGCTGCCTTTCTAGCTTCTTCCTGTAGTCCTCCTTGCACTTCTGGTTTGTTCTTAATTAGTTTTTGTGTTGTCTTCAATAACTCAGTCTCCATCCCTGAAGGCTTCCTTTTTGATGTTTTATGGACGCTCTATGCTTGAACATGGGTTCGTTATGACAAACTGTGACGAGCACAGAAGTCCAACCAAAACACCACTTGTTCAGATCAGAGAGCCGTTCCTCCCAATCACGCCCCTCCAGTCCACTGTCATTGTCAACTGGCGTTGAAGTCCCCCAGTAGAATAAAGGAGTCCCAGAGGGGCGCTTTCCGACCCCCGCAAGGACCCCAAGAAGGCTGAGCTCTGAACTGTCATTTGGCACATAAGCGCAAATGTCAGCCCGTTTCCCCGACCCAAAGGCGCAGGAAAACTACCCTTCATCCACTGGGGAAAACCCCAACGTACAGGCTCCAACTGGGGGCTATAAGCAAGCCCAACCAGCCCTCGCTCTCACCCTGGGCAACTCCAGAGTAGAATAAGGTCAAGTTGGCGGAGCCCAGGCTGTGCGTCGAGGTGAGCCCTACTATATCTACGGTACCTCTCACCTCAGCACAAGCTCAGGCTCCTCCCCGCCAGAAAGGAACGTTCCATGTCCTATACCAGTTTCGTCAGCCGAGGGTCGGCACGCCAAGGCCCACGCTTCGGCTGCCACCCATAGCACCCGACTCCTATGGCCCTCCCTGCGGGTGGTGGGCCCACGGGGAGGCGAACCCATGTAACTCATTCGGGCTGAGCCCAGCCGGGCCCCATGAGTGAAGGCCTGGCCACCAGGCGCTCCCGAACGAGCACCTCCCCCAGGCCTGGCTCCAGACTGGGGCCCCGGTAACCCTTATCCGAGCGAGAGACATCGAGCTCTTTGTTCTTGCTTTTCCATTGGAGTCGTTTGAATCGCTCTCAGTCTGGCCCGTCCCCAAGGACCTGTTTGCCTTGGGTGACCCTACCAGGGGCAAAAGTCCCCAAAAACATAGCTCCTGAGATCATTAGGGCACACAAACCCCTCCACCACGTTAAGGTGGCGATTAAAGGGAGGGGAAAAGTTCAAGCCAGTGAACTAAATTTAAAGTGAATATATTTGAAAAGTGAGATCTGAATTCAGTTAAGAACCTATTAACAAAGAAAGTTATGTTGGATAAGAGCTAGTGTTCCGATTCCGATACCAGTATCGGAAATTGCTCCAATACTGACAAAAATGCCGGTATCGGTATCGGTGAGTACGGGAGTCCAAGCACCAACTGATAACAAGTAATCTATATTTAATGATTTATTTAATAGTTACTTCTGTTACACTACCAGTAAAAAGAAATACTTTTTAATTTTGCAATACTGTTTCATACTGTCCTATTTAGAAATAAATATAGACATAAATGCCATGGATTTGCAGTATTTATTCAACAATGATAATTATATTACAGTATATATTACCCACAGCTCAAGAATCGGTATCAGGAGGGAAAAATGGTATCTGAACATCTCTTATAAGAGCAGCCATCGTATTTAGCTAAAAACTTCACATATGATGTGCCTGAATATGATGCTAAGATACCATCTAGTCCTCACTGGACTGCAGTTGTCAGTGTATTTGAAGTTAATTGCTGAGAGGACAGTAGGAAACAGGCAACCACATTCAAAACAGGAAATTCTGTTGTTTTGTTTCATATTCCTTTGTAATCTTCATTTTAAAGGAACAGTTAATTATATAATTCTGCTTTATTAATCTGTTTCCTTTAGTTTTTCGTTGACTTACTTGTTTTGGCAGTTACTGAAGCTGGATCACTCGTTGCTCCGTTTCTCAGTTGTGCAGAAACACTGAGGGAATAACACACCCCTGGCCTCAGGCTGCTGAACGTAACTCTGTTGGTGTCTGTTTTCATCTCTTCCACAGTTTCTCCTTCAGTGCAGCAGGTCACAGTGAAAGACTCCACTTCACCAGGGGGACGTTCCCATTGCAGAGACAGTGACTCAGTGGTGATACTGGAGACTGTTAACCCAGTAGGAGGAACTGGTGCTGTGACAGTGACATTAAGAAAAAAACAAATAGTTTCACACAGGTAAAAAGTTCAAGACAGTGAACTAAATTTAAAGTGAATATATTTGAAAAGTGAGATCTGAATTCAGTTAAGAACCTATTAACAAAGAAAGTTATGTTGGATAAGAGCTAGTGTTTCGATTCCGATACCAGCATCGGAAATTGCTCCAATACTGACAAAAATGTTGGTATCGGTATCGGTGAGTATCAGAGTCCAAGCACCAACTGATAACAAGTAATCTATATTTAATGATTTATTTACTAGTGACTTCCGTTACACTACCAATAAAAAGAAATACTTTTTAATTTTGCAATACTGTTTCATGCTGTCCTATTTAGAAATAAATATAGACATAAATGCCGTGGATTTGCAGTATTTATTCATGTTTGACAACAATGATAATTATATTACAGTCAGGCAATTTGTTGCAATTTTTTTAATATCATACTCATATCGGTACTCGGTATCGACCGATACTCACAGCTCAAGAACCGGTATCAGGAGGGAAAAATGGTATCTGAACATCTCTAATAAGAGCAGCCATCGTATTTAGCTAAAAACTTCACATATGATGTGCCTGAATATGATGCTAAGAGCACCATCTAGTCCTCACTGGACTGCAGTTGTCAGTGTATTTGAAGTTAATTGCTGAGAGGACAGTAGGAAACAGGCAACCACATTAAAAACAGAAAATCCTGTTGTTTTGTTTCATATTCCTTTGGAATCTTCATTTTAAAGGAACAGTTATTTATATAATTCTGCTTTATTAATCTGTTTCCTTTAGTTTTTCGTTGACTTACTTGTTGTGGCAGTTATTGAAGCTGGATCACTCGTTGCTCCGTTTCTCAGTTGTGCAGAAACACTGAGGGAATAACACACCCCTGGCCTCAGGCTGCTGAACGTAACTCTGTTGGTGTCTGTTTTCATCTCTTCCACAGTTTCTCCTTCAGTGCAGCAGGTCACAGTGAAAGACTCCACTTCACCAGGGGGACGTTCCCATTGCAGAGACAGTGACTCACTGGTGATACTGGAGACTGTTACCCCAGTAGGAGGAACTGGTGCTGTGACAGTGACATAAAAAAAAAAACAAATAGTTTATTAAAGGTAAAAGTTCAAGCCATCTTTTTCTTTTAAATCTATTTGAGAACAGAGTTATTGTAATGTCATATACTGTGGAAAGTGAACTAAATTTAAAGTGAATATATTTGAAAAGTGACAGACACATTGTACATTATACAAACAGACCTCAAACAAGATACAAACCAAATTCATCTGCTGTTTGTGGTCTTTCAGCAAATACATGTGCTTCCATAATCTGTGAAATGATTTTCAAGCATCACATTTTTATGCCAGATTTACCTGTAAATACATACATAGAGGTGGCTTCACTTTCATTTCCAGTTTCTGCAACCCTTTTGATGTTAAAAGTATACTCAGTCCCAGGAATCAGTCCTCCAACATCTACTCTGTTGCAGTCTTCAGTTTCCACCCTGCCTCTCTGTCTCTGACAGGTGTACTCTACATGAAGCTGGTATCTAACAAACTGCAGAGAAACAGTCTCACTGCCAGCATGGAGGACTGTTACTGCTGGAGGAGGAACATCTGGAAGAAGAGCAATAATACTCTGTAACTTAAGATTACAGCATGATTTTAGTTGTAAGACTTTCTTAAAGTTTAATATCTGCACCCCCATCAGTCATACTTACAGTCAGCTTTCAGAGAGACAGCAGAGTCTCCTTCCTCACTGTGAGGCTCATGGAAGGAATCATCTACATCAAAAAACTCCTTAATAAATATAGAAAAAAGTTGTCTTAGATGAAATGATGAAGTAAAAAAAAAATAACAAAATACATATAGAGTTTGTGTCATCTCCATTTATTGTGGTACTTATACATTACCTCTTCGTCCTCTGAGTAATCCATTGTTACAGATGTATTCTCAGTCGTGTCTATATAATTCAAACCAGTTCCTTCATAAATGTGAGAGATATATAGAAATTAGCTCCTCTGAAACGATGATTAATAATAATGAATTCCCAATTACACATTTTTTTTTCTGTATCAAACTCTCTGAATGTTTTTTCATAAGTTGTCTTCATATATAATCACCTCTTTCTCCTGAGTTATCAATTTCTGAATAACGTACTCATCTATTTATTTATTTCTTCAAAGTCAACAAATTTAACTGAATAAAGTACATCTAATCTAATCTAATCTAATCCTAACCTTTATATAATAAGACACATTGCATAGATATTACATTTCGGTAAAGGAAGAAAATAATCAATCAGATTTTTTTAGTGAAATATTGATAGATGAGTGCAGATCGAGAGAAAAAAAAAGACCTACCTGAACATCTTTCACATTTACGGTTTGAAATTTCTAACCAAGAAGATCAGTTTGTCAGGAAACCGTTCGCACGAGATGTAACTGCAACTGTCTAACTGTGAATGTCAGCACATCTCAGTCTGTCCTTTTATACCGAAGAGCAGTCACTTTCACTTTCAGTTCCAAAGAAATGGTATGACTGGTTACAGAAAAAACTTAACTCCCTCTCTCTGTCCTGTCTCCCTCCTCTTTTCTTTCTTTATCCAGCTGACCTTCAGCCGGACCTGTGATATCTCACTTGATTCACTATTGTGGAGATATACTGGTTTTAACAGCTGTTAACAGGATTTAACGGCTGTAAACTGGAGTTAACACTCGGACCACAGGACCGTGACATGAAGAAGGAGCGCTGGACGCTGGCAGCTCCTCAAGTACACCAGACTGCAGCGTCTGGTGTACTTGAAAATTGAATTTCCCCCTTGGGGGGTTAATAAAATATACTTGTATTGTATTATTTGTTGACCCCTTACATTAATGTCAGAACGTAGCTTCTAGTCCTGAATGTTGATCACAGTTGTGATTAAAGGTTTCAGTGGGCCGCTGAGATTTTTCACATTTCAAATTGGGTCTTGGTATTCTGAAGTTTGGGAATGGCTGCAATAGGCTATGAAAACATGATATTATTATTGAAAAATATTTAACATATTCACTCGAAACTTTTTTTCCTCACAAAGAAGAATGCCAAGACGGGAACGAGTCGAGATTAGTCGCAAAAGAGCTCTTAAAGATGCAGCAATAAACTGCCAAAAAATAGACACCTACTTCAAAGGGTTATCATGGAATAGTTAATTGTTAGATTCTTCTTATTTTAGCCCAAGCTGCTGTGGCAAGATGGTGGGGTGCAGGAATTGCCAAAAGGAGGCCAACAGTTTTTTCTTATGGGCCTAGGAAGACCCCAGGTTCTCCATCCCCATCATCAGATGATGATTTAAATTAAATTTATGGCTGTGTAATAACCTGATAAAAGTCAATCACATTGCCTATTTTGTTGTCTGTTTCCCTTTGATAAAAGTCCAATGTGGGAACCTATTAAAAATATCCAAGGTTCTGAATTCAAAAACTGTGTTGTGCCGTTTATTAGCATACCATGTCATATTGTGTTTTTTTATTATGGCCTTGTTGCCCTGACATTTGGCCTTTGTGCCCTCAAAAAAATGCCCCTTTGAAGGCCAAGTGGCCTTGTCCCTCAAATCACGAAATTCCAGGCCTAGTTATCATTAAAACATTCAACACTGATTTTATTTAATCTTTACACCATTAACCACCTGATGTGTTTTATGTTTGAAACATTCAATGTTCATTTTATTCCAACAAATCATTTTTGTTACTTCCAGTCCAAAAGAACATGAAGCAGAACATGACGTCCTGGAGTTCATGGCCATGGTGATGGATGAGAACTCCCCAACGTGAAGAAGATGATTATGATATCTAGACCCCAATGAAAGTTTACACTCCTCTATCTGATAATAGACCCAGGGTTATTTGATCTACATTTTGGAGAATTACACTTCTTCTCCTGCAGATTCTTATAAGATGTCTCGTTTTTGTCTGGTTTCTTCCATCTTTGTTTTTTCCAGCTGAGGAAAAGTCATGATATGAATAAACTCCAACCACTGATTCCAGCTCCTCAAACTTGGTTCTAAAATACTTGAAGCAGAACTTTCAACAATCTGGATTGTCAGACTGGACTCTCTTTATGATCCCAGAGCAACGTTCAAAGAATAAAGACCCTGCTTTACAACTCTGATGACATGCTGACTTTTTTAAACTGCGAAGTACAATAAAAGATACTTTCAGAATAACACACAATCATAGTTAATCATTCTCCAAGTAATAAAGTTATAATACAGCACTTTATTTAAACAGAAAGCAGATGTGTGATGTGTTATATACAGCAATTATTAGAGGTCCAATGAACTTTAGACACTGAAACATGTATATTCAAAAATCAAATAGATCTAGAGGTTAGGATGAATGAGATTCACTGAACATAATGATATAAAATGGTTGGATAAAAAAACAAGACTCTGATCAAATGTTTTATTGCTCAGCTCAAACAGCAGCTGAAGTAAAGGTGAAGTCTGCAGTTATTCTCATGACATACTTTTTCTGGAGAATAGAAACGAAGCATCCATGTGTTTCAACAATACCTTCAACTCAGCTAGAAAAATTTAGGACTCTTTCAGGAACTTTCCTCTATAAAATGAAGTTTTAATCAAAGCAAAAGAGAGAAGTGTCAAGTTTATTTTCAAACACCAGAAGTCTCTGAAGTGCTGTTAGCAGTCTCACTGAAAACTACTCTCAAAGGATTATTTTTCTTTAATTCTCCATAATCCAGGAATGTTACCAGGACTGACATGATCAAAAAAAGAGGTCATTGTAATACGATGACACATACACTCATATGGAAAACGAAAGTACACTCACTATCAGATATAATCATTTGCTTATCAGGATCTAAAGATTAATCTTGTCCATAATCGGTCATTACAAAGGTCAATAAAACCCTCTGATAAACAACAGATATGTTACACTGTGACTTTTATTTGTTTAAAATTGAGCTAAAACTCAAGTGCACTGTCTAAAAAAATTCAGTTCACATGATAAAACAACAAACATAAGAATTAAAAAAAAATTATCAGCAAACAAGCAGTCGATTACAAATGTAAAGTTAGTGTCTCTAATTTTAATCCAGTGTTTTTGTTTGTGTCAGTATCAGGTAAATACAACATTAGAACAACAACTTCTAACTGACTACTTTCACATTATTTATTTAATAAGAACTAAGACCAAAAATAAAAGCATCATGGACAATCTGTTTTCTTCCTGCTTTCACAGGTTTTAGGAGGATAAATTAAATTTGCAGCAGCTGGATTCATGAACTGACCATCAGTAGCTGTGCAGGCTTCTGTAAAATCAAGTGTTTGAACATGCCAAAAAATAAAGACATAAGCAATGGTTTTAGACAATTAATACTAATACTGGGACAAAAATAACTGTAGAATTGATCTTATAATTTAGAGAAATTAGAATAATTTAGACTTCAACATTTTACAGTGCAGAGGAATTTTTGCAAATGAAAAGCATTCAAGATAGTTCTTATCCCAGTAAGTTATCCCCAAGCTCAGACTGAAAAACGCTCATAACAATACTAAAAAATAGAACAAATAATAAACAATGAAAATAAAAAAAGTTAGCATTTTACATGTTAAAGTCCATGACATCACATTTACCTGCAGAAGAGTAAATAAGTACAGTTTGTTTGGAAGTGTTGCCAACAGAAAATCTCTTTTTTCTAAAAGAAACATAGAAGAATAACTGAGCTCTGTCCACTTTTCTAATCTTTGATAAAGACATTTTAGGAAATCAATGAAAACAATGGGGGTAATGTTGACGTGTAAAGATTATGTAGTATAGAGTTTACAGTTTTACACATCCCAGTGGCTGGATTGGACCTTGACACTTCTCTCTTTTGCCTTCATTAAAACTTCATTTTATAGAGGAAAGTTCCTGAAAGAGTCCTTATTTTTTCTAGCTGATTTGAAGGTATTGTTGAAACACATGGATGCTTCGTTTCTATACTCCAGCAAAAGTATGTCATGAGAATAACTGCAGACTTCACCTTTACTTCAGCTGCTGTTTGAGCTGAGCAATAAAACATTTGATCAGAGTCTTGTTTTTTTATCCAACCATTTTATATCATTATGTTCAGTGAATCTCATTCATCCTAACCTCTAGATCTATTTGATTTTTGAATATACATGTTTCAGTGTCTAAAGTTCATTGGACCTCTAATAATTGCTGTATATAACACATCACAGATCTGCTTTCTGTTTAAATAAAGTGCTGTTATTATAACTTTATTACTTGGAAATGATTAACTATGATTGTGTGTTTTCTGAAAGTATCTTTATTGTACTTCAGCAGTTAGAAGTCAGCATGTCATCAGAGATGTAAAGCAGGGTCTTTAATCTTTGAACGTTGCTCTGGGATCATAAAGAGAGTCCAGTCTGACAATCCAGATTGTTGAAAGTTCTGCTTCAAGTATTTTAGAACCAAGTTTGAGGAGCTGGAATCAGTGGTTGGAGTTTATTCATATCATGACTTTTCCTCAGCTGGAAAAAACCAGAGGACAAAGATGGAAGAAACCAGACAAAAACGAGACATCTTATAAGAATCTGCAGGAGAAGAAGTGTAAGAGGAAACAGTTCACAAGTCAGTGTCTGACGATGCAAAGGCTTAAAGTTGCTCTGTCAGGAATCCTTCTAATAGGACACATGACTGCTTCATGGTGATTGTTCTTTATCATATGGTCAGGTTAGATAACATCAAAGGAGGAATTGAACCAGTGACCTACAGAAATCAGGTGGACCAGAGCTAATGCTAACAGACGTTTTCACTCATCACCCTGTTTGCTGCTAAATCACGTTATTACTTTTATTAAACGGTGGTTAAATCAATCATCTAATAAACAAAGTAAACTTAACTTGGAGTAAATGTAGGTGTGTTTTGTAACTTTCCCCACGTTCAGTTGATTGTGTGAATGGATACAACTTAACCTACAGCCTGCATTTTTCCAGCATTTGTTTTATCTTGGGAAAGGGAATAAAAATGTCCCTCCAAACATTCTGGACGCCTCGAGTCACTGATGCAGGTCTCCAGCAGCAATATTTCACCATGTCGTTATTATAGTATAATATAATTACTGATGATAAAATCGGAAATATAGCGAATTAACATAGTCCTTAACACAGGAGCAGCTAGAATGTTCGACCTAGCGACAGTAACTAGGGAGGGGGCGGTGCTTACCGAAGGGTCAATTATGTTGTTTTATGGTGTTTTGTTACAATCTTTTTCCTGAAAGATTCTAGCTGTGTATTCTTTGTTGGAAAGGAGCGTCTTGGTCGGCTCAGTACAACACAGATGTTTAATTGCAATAAATGTGATATCACAGCTCCCTGGCAGAGGCGGTCTCTAACACGAGGAGACAAACACACAAACAAACACACAAACAAACAACAATTTATACAGAAATGTGCCTCACTAGATGAGGATTAGACTTGGCTCTCCCATTGGCCGGTCCGGTCCTCCGTTCCGTTCCTTCGTCCAATCCGTTGTTGCCACGTCATCGTCTTCTGATCCAATCCGCTGTTGGCATTTCCTGAAAAAGAAGAAAGACTACATATCCCACAAGGCCATTTTATTTACCTGGCCAGGTCTTTGTCTCCAAACACGTGTTTTTAACTGACTACAGCTGGGCTAGTTTGCTACATTTCTAATGTGAAGTAAAGACAAACATACACTAAGACCAGTCTGAGACACTGTGATGTGGACATATGGTTCATTAAATAAAACAATAATATGGTAAAAACAATGAATAACAATAAACTGTGTGATAAAAACTAAGAGGTAATGGTATTTATGCTTCCAACACCAAATTATTAATAACAAATATTGATAACAACATGAATACCAATATGTAACTAATGTGTAACTGTACAAAAATAAGAACCACTAACTGGACTAATCTGGTCCCCAAAAGTTAAGAAAATTCCAAGCTAACATGATATTGTGAAAGGTGAATGAGACTGGCTTTTAATTCAGTGACAAATTCAGTCAGGTGGACAGGTTGTGATCTCTATGTTTAGGTTGAACTGTGGGGTTTCAGGTAAATCCAGCCAGGACAGATTCATGTCCACGTGCACTGACTTTGTGGACTTTTGGGTTTTGTGCCACTTAAACACAGTCGCGGCCTAAAAAACATTCAATGAGTTCTGGAGCAGTTGTAGCCTTCACTGTGACTCTGAGTAGTGCGAAAGTCTAAAAACCTTTCAGTGCTCACTCTGTGTGCATGTGCATGTGCATGACTGATCCAGAATGTGACAGTGTTTGAATTAAGCAGCTGGATCATCATCAGCTCTGCAGCAAAGACTTCATTGATTTCTAGAATTTCAAAAACTGCATTGTGCCGTTGGGAGCGTGCCTATGTTCCCTCAGCCCTATGTTCCCTCAGCCCTTTGTTCCCTCAGCCCCATGTTCCCTCAGCCCTATGTTCCCTCAGCCCTTTGTGCCCTCAGCCCTATGTTCCCTCAGCCCCATGTTCCCTCAGCCCTTTGTTCCCTCAGCCCTATGTTCCCTCAGCCCTTTGTTCCCTCAGCCCTATGTTCCCTCCCCTAGCCCTCAGCCTATGTTCCCACAGCCCTATGTTCCCTCAGCCCTTTGTTCTCTCAGCCCTATGTTCCTCAGCCTTATGTTCTCTCATTTCTAAGGTTTTATTTTTCTTTCCAAAATTAGGCCCTATGTTCCCACATTTCCTCTATCAGCAATTTGCATCAGATTTTATCCCCATTTCTGCCAATTTGGTCAATTAGTCAATTCGGGCAGCACGGTGGCTTAGTGGGTTGCTTACTGTGTTGCCTCACAGCTAGAAGGTTCCTGGTTCGAACCTCAGCAGGGGCCTTTCTGTGTGGAGTTTGCATGTTCTCCCCGAGCTTGCGTGGGTTTCCTCCGGGTACTCCGGCTTCCTCCCACAGTACAAAGACATGCATGTCAGGTTAATTGGTGGTTCTAAATTGCCCGTAGGAGTGAATGTGAGCGTGAGTGGTTGTTTGTCTATGTGTGGCCCTGCGATGGACTGGCGACCTGTCCAGGGAGTAGCCCTGCCTTTCGCCTGTAGACGGCTGGGACAGGCTCCAGCAGATCCCCGTGAAGAGGATGAAACGGGTATAGATAATGGATGTCTGTCTGTGTCTTCGATTCTGTATGTTTTTTTTTCGGTTTTTACTTTTTTTTAGTTTATGCGCTTTGGGTTGCAACCCAGTACATGTTTAAAGGGATGGTTCAGAGTAATTTCAACCTAGGGTCCTGCACCACGACCTCGTGCCAAATGCCCTCCAGAAGCTAGTTTTCCCTTGCTCAACAATCAGTGGCATTTTTGAGAAAAATCTTGGAAATGAGGGAACAAAGGGCTGAGGGAACATAGGGCTGGGGAACATAGGGAACATAGGGAACATAGGGCTAGGGAACATAGGGACTAATTTTCAAAATTTTCAGTGAAAAAAAAATTCTTAGAAATGAGGGAACATAGGGCTGAGGGAACACAGGGCTGAGGGAACATAGGGATGACCCCGTGCCGTTTATTAGCATATCATGTCATATTGTGTTTTTTTATTATGGCCTTGTTGCCCTGGCATTTGGCCTTTGTGCCCTCAAAAAAATGCCCCTTTGCAGGCCAAGTGGCCTTGTCCCTCAAATCATGAAATTCCAGGCCTGATTAGTACAATACAATAAGAACAATATAACACTAATTACACAACTACACAAGCTGACCAGATGGAATCCTGGATTCTGTTTCTATTTGTCTCTGTTATGTTAGAAAAAGCTTAGTTAAATGTTTCCAGGATCAATGTTTGTTCGTTTCACTTATTGACTTCTCATGTCATCATTAATGTCTCCATCTGTCAAACCCAACAATGATAACAGCTGGAGTTTTTCTTTCATGTGATTATGCTGACAAAGTACAATAATTTTTTTTTTCAAGTAAGGTCTGCTGACACCCATCTATGATGGAGAATTATTACAGAAAATTATTTAAAATTTGACACCATCTTGTCCTTATTAATGAAACTTGTCAATCTATTTATCTGTTTTCAACTTTAACCACAGTTCAGTTTAATGCTGCAACCTTGAACGTTACTTTTTTCTGCTGAGCAGTTCAGTTTTATTTTCCTGTAAATGAGTCGCCCACGTGAAAGGAAGTTTTTTTTTTCTTGAGGTTGAAATGATAAACAGGAGGACTATAAAAGGGTTGTATTTTACTTTCATTCTTCACTTACAGCTGAGGAGAGACGCTGAAAACTTCATGTGAACTTCTTGGTCAGAAACAACACATCTTCAAACTATCAGGTAGATTGTTTTTCTTTATTTAGGTTTATCGATAGATGTTTTCCTTTATCTGTTATCATTTTTATCAGGGTGTTTTTGTCACATGTTCCAGAAAACTAGTATCAGTATTGTTTTCATTAAGTCTTATTTACAAAATTATATTATTTGTGCCGCTGTAAGTTGAAACTAAATGATGTTTGATGATGATGAAAAATATCATGAATATTTTACTGTTTAACACCGTTTTAAATCAGATTTGCTTTTTTAAATTTAATGTCTGCAGAGGTTGCAGAGCTGAAGCCTGAACTGTGATCCAGAACAGCTTAGAGGAGTTTCTACAAACATGGACGGTTGATGTTCTCGACTGTCGTGTCTGGACCTGATCAATACCCGGTCTGCTGACATGGATCGTAAAGTTCCTGCTAATCCGGGTCCGTCTGGACTCAGGAGGTCCCCCAGACATGCTGTCCCCTCTTCTTCTCCCTCACCTGTTTCCAAACGTCCCCGACTGTCATCCCTGGAACCGGAGCAAACTGGTCCACCTCCACCAGGTAGGACCTCCTCCAGACCCTCCTCTGCTGCTGACTCTGTGTCTCCCTGCGTGCAGCAGCAGACCAGCTGGTTTGTCACTCAGCTCATTATGACTGGTCATAAACTCTTTTCAAAGCTAGTTTTTTATCAAGACAACCCAAATGTAGATGTTCAGATTTTAACAGACGGGGACTCAGTCATTAGATCTGTAGAAAAACCAGATACAGTTACTTTGACTCTTTCCCTCCCAGAAGAAAAGATTTTATTGAGCTACATGCTGGTGTCGACATGGTCTGATGTCAAGATTTGAATTAGTAGCTGGACTTCTTCATGATGACGCTCAAGATTTGAATTAAAGTAGCTGGACTTCTTTTTCTTTGTTATTGAAACCGTTCCACCTTCCATCCAGAAGGTTTTGTTAATTCAGTTGATCCTTCCATCAGGGAGAACATCTGCAGCAGCCAGGGACGTGTCCCCACCAATATTCTGAATTTATTGTTATTATCTGGAAATGCTGGATAATTATATTCCTATATCCAATCACCCTTTAATTTCCAAAGTCCTTAAAACATCAATATAGAAGTGAACAGTTTGAAGAGTTCAGGATTCAGATCATGATTCACCATGGCAACGGTAAGTAAAGAAAGAAGTAAAGCAGAGATCCTCCTACTGTTCTTGAATTAAGCTTTTACTGCAATTACATGACTTTCAGAGAAACATGAGATGGCTGCAGCGGTGAGAGAAAGACAGATGATGTTGGAGAAACTGCAGAGCCAGTGAACGTGTCATTTAAATATTTAGTAGCAAAAAAAGGTTAAAAAATATATATATATATGCATGAAGCAGTTGAAGATTGTATAATGACAGTAGTGGTATAGAAAAATTATAAAAACATATTTCAGACAGATGACCTGAATGTAACAGAGTTGGTTGTTCTCACTTTAATAACTTAGTGCTGTAAACAGTTTGTGTTGTGAATATTGTATGGAACCATGAGTAAAGTCCAAGTCCAGGTAAAGTTCCTTGCTGAAGTATTCGGCCCCCTAGAACTTTTCAACCTTTTGCCACATTTCAGGCTTCAAACATAAAGATATAAAATTTTAAAATTTTTGTCAAGAATCAACAACAAGTGTAACACAATTGTGAATTGGAATGAAATTTATTAGATATTTTAAACTATTTTGACAAATAAAAAACTGAATTTTATATCTTTGTGTTTGAAGCCTGAAATGTGGGAAAAGATTAAAAAGTTCAAGGGGGCCGAATACTTTGGCAAAGCTCTGTATTAACGGCCCAAGAACACATAAAATGTGCAAATGGGCTGATAGAATCATGTTAACTTTCCAATAAAGAGTTTGAAGATTTTGTCTCCAACTTTAGTTTAATGTTGGAGTTTGAGCTTCACTGAACTGGAATTAAGATGAGGTGTGGTGGAGGATCATGACATAAACCTGGACAAACCAAGGAGAAATTACATTGGTTTAGAAGTACTGAACAAAGATAAAGTACTGTTTAGACTGCGTAGTGTTGTCAGATGTGTTTCTGTGATTGGTTCCTAATGTGGACATGATCTCTCATGATCATTGACCTTTAAGTTTCAAATGATTGCTATGTGAAAATGTTCTATACATTTATTCTAACAGAAACACATTTAAGGTTAAAACATGATGTGGATTAATGTAAACTACTGTGATGTACATTTAACTTCATCTAAGTAAATTCAGCTCCAGTCCTGACAACTGTTAACATTTAGCTGTTGCATCTTTTAATCACACAACTAATTTTTAAACATACATGATCTGATCTTTCTGCAACAGAATTCATCAGGTTGAAGTCAGTAACAGACTTTCACACAGATTTTATAAAAATCATCAATAACATTAATGAACAAATATGGATCTTTAAAGGAGCCGTATGTAAGAGATCTAATAAAACGAATCATAAAATGACCCCGATATGTCAACAGACATTTAAAAATCATGATCATTTCAAATACTTATGTCACTGACAACAGCACTCAAGCCAGGATATTCCCGTTTAAAAAGAGGAGTTGCAGCCCTCAACTGATGTTGATGTTGTCATTTCTTGTTTTGGCCTGAAGCGCCACCCTCCACCTATCTCCCAATCACGAAGTCAGTGGTGTTTCGGCATCCGGGTTGCCAGCTCGGCTCTATTTATCGCAGCAGCCGCTACGAACGTGTTGGATGAAAAAATGTCTAGCTTTCCAAAACCTAAAAGACCTCGTTATGAATCCGAGTTACGTCGTGACAAGGTCCGAAATAAAACAAGGATTTGTATAGGAGATGCTTTTGATAGATGGAGACGGCTGAAAGCGGAGAAGAATTTGAAGACAGACGCCAACGTTGCTGATTTTCTCCTGGACAGGTAAGATTCATAGCTAAATGTTTGACTAACGCTAATTTACTTGGACAAGGTAACAGTGGTACCTCTACTTACGAACGCCTCTACATACGAAACTTTCAGGTTACGAAACGCCTCAATGGGAAAATATTTCCTCTAGTTACGAAAGATCAAAGAAAGAAAAGATCTTTCATAAAGCATTAAATATAATTAACAGAAAATAAACTTACTGTGTAGGACTCGTCGCTTGCCATGGCAGCCTACGTTCCTGCTGCATTCTGCAGCCGACCTGGCAACCTCTGGTCGGGGAGGAGGGGGAGGGTACACGCCGCTCAATAGTAATTTGAAAGTGACTGCAGTACCAGTTTTGGCCATAATCTTACAAACGGCTCGTTTAAAGCTCACATTGTACCACCTGTAGCTTTCCTGCTTTAACAATCTTCTCTTCCTAGCAGTTTCTGCTGCCAAACACTCAAGCATTATAACATAAATTAGTCCCCATAATGGTCAGTCTTGATGCTGCTGCAGTAATTAATTATAAAAAGGTTTGAACTTAAATGGTTTTTGTGGGAGTTGATCTTCTGTGGAGGTGGACTGAGGTGACGGACCCCTAAACAGGGCTACTCACTCCTGTTTACTCTTGCAGGTCATAACTTTCTCTTTTTGTCTCTTATACTTTGTCATTAATATTTTAAGAACATGAGGAGAAAAAACTTTTCATTCAGTTTACTGATATAAATTTATAAGTTTGCTCTCCTCAAAAATCAAGTTTCTCTGAATTAGTGGAAATCTGTTCCACACCTCTCTGAATCACTGGCACTCACATTTACAGACCTACTAGTGTTACTGTTTTTGTCCTCGTCCTTCCACTGTTATTAGCATCTGGTCACATGATTCATGGGTCTGCAGAGAGCTTTGAAGCACATTTTTCCTCAAACTGCACAGCACCATGATACAAAGAGGTGGAACCAGCAGTGCTGAGAAGCTGCCTGGAACTCACCCACCAGTTAGCTGGTTTAGCTTGACTGGTTTAGCTTCTGCTAACCCAGGATGATCGTACAATCCACACAAGCACAAGAAAACATATTCTCTTTAAAATATGATCATGATCTCTTTTGGTTTTATTTACAGCTCAGAGGTAAATATGATTCTAAGTAACTAAAACAATGACAGCAATGACTGTCACAGCCAATGGCAGAGCAGATTAGCGATATAACAGACAAGATCAAATGACATCCCAAAATCTGTTTGGTCAGCTTTAATGGTTAATATAATTTTATCTGATGTGGTACAAAATAAATTCACCCCCCATACAGTTGTCATGGAAGTCAAATTTAACTGAATTTAACAAAACCGTTTTTTGAAGGCTGTAAATGTTTAATTCTGCTGCAAAGGTGGTCACTTGAACATATGGGTGGGGATTTGCTCTGTTTTGCAGCCAGCACCTAGTGGTCAGTCGAGAAACTGCAACAAAACATACTTTATGGTTGAGTTTAAATGACACTTGATGGTGCTGTGCAGAAAAAAAAATCAGTTTCTTTTTTTCTCTCTCCCTTTCTCCTCTGCCCTTTGTCTTACTGGTCAGGGACCCACAGCAGATTTTCTTCATGCTCCTCACTCACCAGCACTTGTCACTTTGCCTGTCAGACTGCATGACAGACTCATTTTAAAGTTGTATTTGGTGTATTTGTTGACAACTCTGGACTAGAGAGACGGACCAGGTCAGCACCTGGAGTCTTCTTCTACAGATCTGTGCTTTTATACTGGATGCAGTATGAGTTTTATCAATATCTTACTGAAGAATGCAGCCCTTTCCCTGAAGAAAACATCTGAAATGGAGCAGATGCTTCTCTAAAACGTGTATATGTCTGCCAGCATTGATGTTTCCTTCCCAACCATGCAAACTACCCATTTCACAGGCATTAATGCATCTCCATCAGACAGATGCTTTTGAACTGATAAGTTAAATGCTCTTATCCTATTTAGTCCAGAGGATGAGGATGCCTGCGTTGACTCATGGGTCTTACTGTTGGGAGTCTGGGTGCTTGAGTTACATTAAGCTTTGCAATACTGGAAAAATTTTAAGGGTAATTATGGAATATTGGAAAATGGGTAGATGAAATATGTTCTACCCCTTGCCAGACATGTTAAACCAGATATGTCTGAGTGTGTGTGCGTGCATGCATGCAAGGGTATGTTTTGTTGATTTTTCCTTTTTTTATTAAAGGGTACATTTATTATTTAGATTTTTTTTACAAGACGTTCTCTGTGTTCCAAAAGTATGGGTATGCACATGTGTATATGTTCATTGGTTGATGTATTTATTTATTTATTTTCAGATACATACAGTAGATTGATGCTAGTGTTGCTGTTGTCATGCTTTAAAAGATTATTTTGACATGTCTGGAATGAATCAATACAATGAAATCAAATCATTTAGGATAAAAACTAATCCAGTGATCAACAAAGGTAAAACAAAAACAACAAACAAAAATAAAACAGTCCTCTTTCTCAGTACTTTCACTTTTCCTGCTCTCTCCAGTACCATTATATTCTGTCAAATGCACTAGGATAGTCACTTTTTAAAGTTAATTTTAGTTTAAATTGCTAAAAATACTATTTGAAAAAAACTTTAAGTTGCTACTTCATGATCTGACCTTGTTTCATTCTCTTAGAAACATCATCTGAGGATGTTGAAGGTCCTGCCAAAGCTGAAACTGTTTCTGAAACTGAAGACCATATGGTTTAATATTTAAAGCTGAGCTAACTAAAAGTATAAATTAAGCTGATCTTGTTTTTGTGATTCTGCTACAAACACAATCATTCTACAGTCAAACCTTGATGACAGGGGCTGACTGTAATATTTACATTCTGGAAAAGTCCAGAACGGCCGTCCGGTCTACCAGGGGGAGAAGTGTTTTTCCATTTTGGCACTATTTATCTTTGTCTTCTATTTCATGGTGCGTGATGGTGTAATGTCTGTGGAATAGGCTACCAATGTTGTTTGAAGGATGATTGGTTGAATGATACCCTCACTAATCACAGCAGCACTGCATGAGCAATTTACTTTAAAAATCAGTATAATGTCGGGGTCCTATAATAGTATTTGCAAGCTAGTGGTTAAAAGGGGAAGACTCTAATCTCGTGGTTTGAGGGTTCAATCTCCAGTGTTGTAATATATTGTTGTGTTCCTTTTTTAGTCATTGCTTTCTCTCTATCCAATAAAGGCCACTAGAAAATTATTTTAAAAGATGCTGATATGACATATAAAACATAACCTGCTAACTGCTGCTGACCAGATGGTGAATAATCTACTCGGTTGGGTTCATAAATGTGTAAATCTGATTCTGATGGAGTCAGTGTCTCACCAGCCATGAATCTCATCACATGTCACTGGTTATGAGGCATTATTTTATGTTTACATATCAGAAAATGTTCATTTCAAACAGAAAAGGGATGTTTTAAGTAAATGTATTGTTTACATTGTCTTCTTTTACTATCTGAGTATTTTTGCAGTATCAACAAGAGGCTGGTAAGGTGTCCTCTTTTTGGGTTTGTGAGTCACCCTAGCATAATATTAAAACTATAAAATGTGTCAAGCAGGTTAATTCTGACACAGAATAGACCTAAAAGGCTAAAAATGTAATGAGATTCATGAAAACCAAATCTGTTTTATTCTTCTTGTCTCTAGCCTCAGTATCAAATTATATGTTTATCAAAAGCCCCCCGCCCCTCCAGTTTTTGTGGGCCTACTTACGGAGGGAAAGTCCAGGGCTGTTTTTTAGTCCCAGTCCATCCCTGCTTGACGACCATCTGCTTCTGTAAGTTCAGTGTCCAGCCCAACTAAACTGAACCAAAATACAGCTTCTAACCCCAATTCCTCTCAATTTTTTTTAACTTTAATTAACATTACTTATTACTTTTTAAATAACAGCAAATAATCTTACCTCACAGTAAATACATTAAAAATAGAAAGTCACAGCACGTTCAGTTTTAGAGTCAGAACAAAGGTAAATTAAACAAATTTGCCCAAATCTTTGAACTGAGTCAGTTTATTTGTCAGAAAGAAACGCAATACAGTTTTAACTTATTACTGAAAGCAACAAATTGATTAGATAGGTTTTCCTACAGGATTTTTTATCTGGTAAAAAAAAAAACTTTTTTTGACCATAAATTCACGTTGTTAATTAGAAAGTAGGTTATTACAGCAGACAATACTGATTAATTGATTGATTCAGCCATTTATCTTAGGTAACCTTTTTAGACTCTTTTTCTTGACTGGATTTACCTTCTACCTTCATTATAGGAACACAAATATTACATTTTCAGACAACCAGCAGCTGTAGGTAATCTTCATGTGGATATAACTGTATTTTAAACTCAAACTCTTGTTTCTGCTGCAGTTTTGGGCATAAGGTAGTAATTTTTACGACCATTGTGTTTATATCCACAGAGACCAACCTGAAGAGCCTGTTGGAGGATCTGGGATTGATGCCGTACTACAGAGAGAAGCTAACACTCAGCAAGATACTTGAGATCAATAAGAAGACCATTACTGATGAACCTGTCAAGTACAAATCTGATCTACCATGGTATTTTCTAAAGAAACTGATGATGGTTAATGTGAAAGCTAGGGATATAAAGTATACATCAGTATGTGAGTCAAACTGTGATGATTCATCAGGAACTGAGTTAAATTTTGATTATCTTTACAGTCCAAACACAGATGACATGAAACCCTCTCGACATAATCACTGCTCTCTTTCTGTGTTCTGATGCTTTTCTACAGCAAGAAATGGCTCTAAAAATGTCTATGTGTCAGTTCTCTGTACCTCTGCTGCTTCCCAGTTGTGACACTCAACAGTGCACGCTCATGCTGTGGGCCTTGAGAGACATTGTTAAGAAGTACAGACCTCCAGCTCTTTCAGACTCCAAGGGCTTCATTGAAGAAAGAATAGTTCATTCTGAAGTTCCAATGGTCTCTTTTGTGAGACTGGGTGACTGCTCCTTGTCCAAGTCAGAGATCCTCAATAAGATTCTGGGCAATTCTCAGCTGGACCAGGGCAGCTTTGTTCACCACAACATGGAGAGTGGTGACAGTCCAAGAAGAATATCTGATGGACTAACTGAAATTACCTGGTACCTTCCTTGTGGAAACAAAAACATTGATATTTTCAGTCAACCACTGGCTGTAGCTAATCTCCATGGGGACATCTCTTCATTTGAAACACAATACTCCTTTTTGTGTCAGACATCTGCAGCAGTTTTTGTGTTCTTTGACCATTTGGACTTTGACTGCAAACTTCTCACAAACAGAAAGCATAAAGCACAGATTTTCTTGGTGGGCAACAGTGAGAGGAAGAGCTTCAGCTTAAATGCTCTTAAAAATGTAGCAACTGCATTGAAACTGACTCAAAACAACATTATTCTGAAGACAAAACAGAAAAATGAAGCAAACTTCATCAAATGTTTGAGAAGAACAGTCAGTGATTTAGTTGAGAAGACACAGATGAAGATGTCAATAGAGAACATGGCTGACGTTGCCCATAAACTGGGAATACTGGTTGATGAAAACTCTCCAGAGTGCCTGGCTGGAAAGAAAAATGCAGATGCCATTACTGCTAAAATTAAAAACCTCCTGAAATACAAAGAAGAACAGCTTCCCTTGCAAGGACAAATATGGAAGGAACTGACTCGCTTAGAGAAAGAAGAATTTCGCCTTAAAGATGTTGGGTCTCAAAACATAGAAAACTACAAAAGTGACCTTCAAGAGCAGAAGAAGGAACTGCGAAAAAAGCAGAACTCTTATGATATTTCACCAGCTATGACATGCTTCATCAATGCGATATCCAGTCCAGGAATAGAAAGGTGTTATTTCCTGAAATGGATGAGAATGAACCTTGATAATGTGTCTCGATTAAAACTCTCTAAACTCAAGGAGCAGTATAGAGAAAAGTGCAAAGATTCTGCAAACAAAGAGGAGG
>JAGFBZ010001131.1:0-44097 GCA_018398805.1 Hirundichthys speculiger
ACGATTGTGCCTTCAAATTCAAGTCTGCCGAAGAGCACAAGGAACTGAAAGATGAGCGCGGCGATACATGTGGAACAAAACTGAAGGAAAAAGAGACAAAAGCATTAGAGGTGAGCAGAACCGGAGAGGTTTTAAAAACCCAGTCATCACGAAGCAGCAGTGCAACGATAACAGGTGAAGCTCAGGTAAAAGCTGCTGCAACAGCTGCAGACTCGCAAACCGACGTGCTACCAGAAACAGGACGCCAACAAAGCGATCTCACCTCAGTCACAGGTTACTGATGCCAGTGATACTGAGGCTGAAGGCGCAGAGGCTGAAGGTGCAGAGGCTGGGCCGAAGAAACCAGAAATGCTTTTAACATCAAGAAATGAAATGCTAAAAGACGAAGAAAAATTCGAGAAGCTGGACGAGGAGGGTAAAAACGCTGCAGCTCTGGCCGTGGAGACAACACCAGCTCAGGAGGATGTAACTGACACGTCAGCCAAACCAGAGCTGGATGGCAGTGATCACTGTGACGAAAAGATCCGCTCTGGCCAGGAAGGTGTTACGCCTGAAAGTATTTCCTTTAAAGAAGTAAATACAATCACTGCAGCGACACAAACCAGAGACACTTTTCCAGATCACTCGAGCGCTCTCACGGCTGGCTCAGATGGTGTTAAACGGGCCGGGAAACAAGAACATCTGGAGGATCAAGCCATAGATGAAGAAGACAGACTGTCCCACTCATTGAGAGCTGATTTGGTAAAAGGTTTTGAGACAGAGGAGAAGAGCAAAGAGGATTCTGGCAGCAAACCAACTGATGCTTTTGACGTTGAAACAGAGACTGTGACTGTTTGCTTGTTGCCAGAGAATGTTGAAAATCAGTCGGACAAAGAGTCCCTTTTACCGACCGGAGAAGCTGAAAGGAGGGAGGAAGACTCAGATCCAAGCAAAACACTAAATGACACAGCAAAAGAAAGGATGGAGCCACAGATCGGCCACAAAGAAGCCCTCAAAGACGCTGTCATCAAGGGTCAAGCAGAGACGGCCATTCCCGGTTCAGGGAAACCAACCGATCTGTCATCAGAGCCTGGAGCCAAGGAGGAACCACAGATGGAAGCTACGAATATCATGGAAGGGAGAAGAACTGAGGCTGTACATGACGCTGCAGCCAGCGTGGCAGGAACAGAACAGCAGATCCTTTCACAAGAAAATGCCAAGACCGGTGATGAGATTACAGAGGGAGAGAAAAATGAACAGAAAACCAAAGATAAGAAACACGCTGATGATGTAAAGGGGAAACCAACCCCGCGGTTTCATAAAGATGACGGCGAAGAAACAGAGAAGGCTGACGGTAAAAGAGCCGAGGGCGATGTTAATGCATCGGTATATCAGAAACTCAAGATGGTTAAAGCCCCAGAGAAGGAAACAGATGCATCTCAAGAGCTAAAATCTTTCGGCACTGAAGAACAGAGAGCAGTAAGTGTCGAAGATAACACAAAATCAAACGATTCATCAGTGAAAGGTTTGGTGGGCGGGACTCAACTTGTGAGCAGCAATGCTAGTATTCAGCTCGACCAGAGGTCCTTAATTTTAGCAGACAAGGATGAGGAGATCATGAATCAAAACATCCAGGCAGATCACATGTCAGGGCAGGAACCCAACAGTGTAAGAACTGAGAACATAATGGAGACCACAAATAAGGGTGCAACTCAAGATCTAAACTCTGTAAGTACTGACACAGAAGGTACTAAAGAGAAGACTGAAGCCAAGGAGTCCTCACAGAGTTTGGCAAATGAAACTTCAACTGAAGAAAGTGAAACTAGCAAACAACAGGTCGAGATGATCATAACTCCTGATCACCAGGATGGGGATGTTACAGCATCTGCTAGAGATGTAACAACAGAATCCAAACATCCAGAATCCAGTACGAAAGAGAGACTAGAGACTATAAAGATAGAAGCTCTGGAGGAGGCGACTGCAAACAAAGTCACAGGCTCCAAAGATCAAACTGCTGGGGAAGCCAAAGAGAAGACTATAACTCAGGACACGTCAGTGGAGCGTTTGGAGAATCTTAAATCAAATGCAGATACTTCAAGTGAATCTTTCCCAGACCAGATCTCCATAACGGCTGGAGAACAAGATCCAGATATAGCAAAGCCAGGCAAGGATGGATCGGTAGAACCAGAATTAAAAAGTTTAAGGACTGAGGTTCAAGAGAAGACACCAGAGAGGCAGAGCATGGATCCAACTCAAGATCCTCACTCTGTAAGCACTCAAATGGAAGTTACCAGAGACATGAATGAAGCCAAGGAGTCCTCACAGAGTTTGGCGAATGAAACCTCAACTGAAGAAAGTGAAACTAGCAAACAACAGGTCGAGATGATCATAACTCCTGGTCACCAGGATGGGGATGTTACAGCATCTGCTAGAGATGTAACAACAGAATCCAAACATCCAGAATCCAGTACGAAAGAGAGACTAGAGACGATAAAGATAGAAGCTCCGGAGGAGGCGACTGCAGACAAAGTCACAGGCTCCAAAGATCAAACTGCTGGGAAGAAGCTAAAGAGAAGACTATAACTCAGGACATGTCAGTGGAGCATTTGGAGAATCTTAAAGCAAATGCAGATACTACAAGTGAATCTTTCCCAGACCAGATCTCCATAACGGGCTGGAGAACAAGATCCAGATATAGCAAAGCCAGGCAAGGATGGATCGGTAGAGCCAGAACTAAAAAGTTTAAGGACTGAGGTTCAAGAGAAGACACCAGAGAGGCAGAGCATGGATCCAACTCAAGATCCTCACTCTGTAAGCACTCAAATGGAAGTTACCAGAGACATGAATGAAGCCAAGGAGTCCTTAGTGAGTTCTCTGAGTGAAACCTCAGCAGCTCCCAATAATGAAACGATCATAACTGCTGGTGACCCGGATGGGAAGATCACAACAATGGAGAGAGACAGATCAGCAGAATCCAAAGGTCAAACATCTGACATGAAGGACAGGCCAGAAGCTCTGGAGCACACGGCATCAGCAGAAAGTTTGGTAAATTTTAAAGAAACCGCAGAAGTTACTGTTGAACCTTTGCCAGACCAGATGTCCGTAACTGTCGTAGACCAGGATGCAGATGTGACAAAACCAGACAAAGACAAATCAGCAGAATCTGAACTTCCAACACATCAATCAGAACAAGAATCAGAGACTTCAGCTGCTGTACAAGAGAAGACAACAGAGAGACAGAGCCTTGATGGGCCTCAAGATCCTAAATCTGTCACCCCTGATGCTACCGAAGAAAGGACTGAAGTCCTGAAGGTCCTGAAGTCCACAACTGGTGGCGAACAAGTTTTAGACGTAACAAAACTAGACCAGGATTCTAAGGAGCTGAAAGTTACAGGCATCAGGAATCAGACTGTTGATGAATCCAAAGAGATGACTCAAACCAAGGATCAAGCACCTAACTCTGAAAGCGCTTACGTGGAAGTAACAAATGAAGGAATTAAAGATTCAGTATCAGGGAAAGATGCTGCAGATCAAGGAGAAGTTAGCAACCAGCAGGTTCAGATGTCCGTTACTGTTGTAGAACAAGATACAGAAAGACCTAAACCAGACCAAGGATCTACAAGTATTAATACAGACCTGACGCAAAGACCAGAGCCTGTCAGGACAGAAGCCCCAGATGAAGCAACAGAAGATGAAATTAGGGAGCTAAACGTTTCAAGCACCAGAGGTAAGACTGTTGAAGAAATCAAAGAAAAGACTAAAACAGAGGATGCATCAGTGGAGAGCTTGGTAAATGATACTTTGATTGAGAAGTCTCATATTAATACCCCAAAAGACCAGAAGACCTCAAAAGTCAAAGATGAAGTTGTGGAAATGAAGAAACCAGAGAGAGAGACTCCTGATGCCAAAGAAGAACAGGAACCAAAGACTCAAGCAACAGAAGCTAAAGGTCAAGGTGTTGAAGAAGCCAAAGAGAAGACTGAGACAAAGGATACATCAGTGGAGAGTTTGGAGATGTCCATAAGTGTTGGAGAGAAAGAAAAGACTAAAACAGATGTGGATAAATCAAAACCAGACAAGGATGAATCGATCGAGTCTGAACCTCTAAATAATAAACTGGAACAAGAACAAGAGTCAACAGAAAGGCAGAGCATAGATGCATCCCAGAATCCCAACTCTGTCAGCACTCACCTGGAAGCTACCAGAGAAAGTACCGAAGTAAGAGATTCATCTCTGCAGAAATTGGTGAATGAGACAACAGAAGTCAAAAAGGGCGCAACTGAGACAGAAATTCAGAAGGTAAAAGTAACAAGCACCACAAATCAAAGTGTCGAGGGGGTTCAAGAGAACACTGAAATCAAGGATTCATCAGTAAAGAATTTGGAAAATGATATTTCAACGGACAAATCTGATATAAATACCCAAAAGGACCAGAAGACTTCAGCTGCCAAAGATGAAGCTGCTGTAGAGATCAAGAAAGAGAAAGAAAGAGACGTAGATCTCATAGGTCCCCATGCGAAACAAGAACAGGAAGTTCAAGATAAGACAGCAAATGATGAGGTGTCAACGGACACGTATCAGCAGATGAAGGAATCAAGGACAGACCCCCAGCAAGGATCTGTTTTGGAACAAACCACAAACGGTGGTGCAGACCAAAAGGAAGGTCTCACTGTTGGTTCAGATGAAGTACCTGTTAGCAACAATCCAAAGAAGAATAATGAAGACGATGAAGAAAACACAAAGAATCACGAGTCCACAACAGAGAGGTATGCTGCAGGTGGCGTTCTGAAGCGGCGACTACAGACCCTGAGAGAACAAAGCAAGCCTCCGAGACTATCAACTGAGGACGGTTTGACTGTTTCTGCTCCGATGAAGTCACCCGCTCCACCTCAAAGTCTCCAGCTGCAGATAGAGTCTCCATCTACCTGGTTAGATGTAGAACATCCTCGTAAACCAAAGAGGGAGCACAGAAGAAGGTTCGGTTCATCAGCCAGTGACGATGAATGTCTTGATCCAGACGACATCACTGATTTCATCAGGAGCATTAAGGAGGGGGGGATGCCTTTTTCACTACCACCAAAGAAGCATGTTCGTAAAAAGTCCACATCTCCACCCTTTGCCATGCCGGCCATCAGGGAGGCCCATTTCGAGCGGTCGTTCGACCCGGAGGAATTCCAGTTTGGCTTGGGAAAAAGCAGCAGAACCAGTAGGAATCTTTCGCCGGCCATGGTGATAAAAACAAAAAGCAGCCAGCAGAGAATGTCAAAACCTGGAGAAACCCTCTCAAGACGATGCCGCCTCGACCAGCCAAGTAAAAACAGTCAACAAGGCAGAAGGTGGAGTCAAAGTGGAGAAACAAGCTGATCCCACAAAACCAGAGGGGCCAAACAGTGAGCCTGTGAAGATGGCGTCACGAGTTGAAAGGATGTCCATTCTCTCTGGTTTGCTGAGCTCCCCTCGCACCTCCAGGAAGACCAGAGCGGAGGTTATCTATGCTCCAGATAGCACACTCTCATCTACAAAGCAGCAGCAGCAGCAGCAGCAGCAGGACGTGCCCTCGCATGGACAGCTCGGAGTTCCCGGCCCAGCCCCACCTGTCGTCACACCTGATAACGGGACCGTGATAGGTACAGATCAGGGCCCAGTCACGGAGGGTGGCGCCAGCTCAGCCGGTGAGTCAGCGCTTAGCCCGCCCCCTCCTTCTCTGCTGCCCCCGTTCTCAGAGATAAAGCTGCCTGATCATTTAGAGAAATACCTCAAGAAGAACAAAAGGGATTCAGACGACTCTCTGGACACTACGCGGACGACAGAAACGAACCTGAATTTTACTGCTATGGACCAGGATTCAGTAGCAGGTGTATCTACTGTGGATGTGGGCCTGAAGGGCCCTGCAGGACCACCTTCAACTACCAACCACAGCCAGCGGACCTCTCAACATGGGCTTCCTTCAACTAAAACTAAGGTAGGCATTTTAAATAAAGAGCCACTTATGTCTTTACCTATAACTGTAGGTTTATGACGCTGTCAGTGTACTATAAATAACTGACATGATTTTTACAGCCTGTATGGTTTTTGACCTGCAGCACACACCTATAGAACGCTGATAACTTTCCTAGTTTATCTCCATAGTGACGTGCTCCAGTTTCTTCCTTTTTTATGTGACGCTGTTGCAGCCGTGCTCTGAGTCATTTTGCAAGTAAGGACAAGACAAATTGAACACGTCCTCCGTGAGGAATTCTGCACAGGAAGTCTTTTCAAAGATCAAAACCACCTCTCCCTCAGCGGGATCATTTACTCGCATCAGTGGGCAAATAAAACAGGATGTCGTTGTGCATTTGAGTTAATGACTGAAGCGTCTCTCCCTCCGTCCTGCAGATGCCAGTGGAAAGAGGGTTCCACCGAAGACCTGGGAAGGTACGATCACATCGGCACATCTCTGGTGGTGCTTATCGTGCCAGTTGACCGTTGACGTGTCTTGTTTGTCGATGCAGATCGTCGTGCACGAGCACGCTCATTTCGGTGGGGAGGCGTTTGAGGTCTACCGCGATATGGAGGATGCCACAGCGATGAAGCTGTCCCCCGTCATATCAGTCAGAGTCATCAGAGGATGGTGCGGCACTTCCTTCTAGAAACCTTAAAATGTTCTCATTTAATCTTGTTTTAAAGGTTCAGATCCATGACAGACTGAACTAGTACGGTTTCTGATTTTTAGCTGGCTGCTCTACGAAAAGCCTGGTTTCCAGGGCCGTGTCATCGCCCTCGAGGAGGGTCCCACCGAGCAGATAGTGAACATGTGGGCCGATGGAGAAACTGCAGAAACACCAAGCCAGATGGGCCAGGCTGTGCCAACGGCATCCATGGTCGTGGGTTCCCTTCGGCTGGCAGTAAGAGTGAGTTATCCTCCACCCACACTGCTGCTACCCCCATGTTTTGCCGCCTTATAAGACCTCTGAGAAAGTCATTGGCAGGGTTCAGGACAGCGTCCAGAAATACTACAATCCAACCAAACCTGCAACACTGCTCGTCTTTTGCAGGACTACAGCATCCCTCGGGTCGACCTGTTTTCAGAGGTCAACGGTTTGGGGATGGTGTCGTCCCTCTGCGACGATGCCGTGGAGCTCGGCTCCTACGGGAGGCCACAGACCACCGGCTCCATCAAGGTTCACTCCGGAGTGTAAGTTCACCTCACACCTGGAACGAACGTGATGCTCTTTTCGCACACGAGCACGGAGGGATTTCTGCAGGAGTGGAAGCAGGCTTTGAGCTAAAGGCGAACGAGGCTCCGCATGCGATGACATAACTGTGACAGTTAGGGCTGTAGCGATACACTAATCTCGTGATATGATACACGATACACGATACATGATTTTCGGCTCACGATACGATCTACAGTGATCCCTTATTTTTCGCGGTTAATGGGGTATTTTTCTTTTTAATGCTGTTCTACAGTGCCTCCACAGATGACAGATGTTTTTCGTTTCAGTCTCAGAACTCGTATTTAATCATTTCGTTACTGGAACGATTATAACCAATGAATTGAGGAATGCTCCTCTGTGAATGGGAGGCGGTCCATGAACGGTGCTGGTTGTTCTGTCTGCGGGGAAATGCACGCTGCAGGCCAAAGCTTGTGGTTGTCAAAGTTAAACTGCTGCAGAACATTGCTGGTTAGTACGTCCAACTTTTAACCAGCTCACAATGGAAAGCGTGTCGGCGCTGCAGTTGTTCTCTTCGGCACTCGTTGTTTGCGTCTGCAGAAGCGAGAAAATCACGTTAGAAATTTCTCTTCCTGCCCACTCTGCTCCTGTCTATGTCATGATGTATATATGTGTTTGTGTTCAGCTGGCTGGTCTACACTGATCCAGGGTTCCAGGGACTCTTAGGTGTGCTGGAGGTCGGAGAGTATCCCTGCCCTGAGAGCTGGGGCTTCCCAGGGCCTTTCGTCGGCTCCCTCAGAGCCCTGCGAATGGTACGGCGGACTCTCCGCTCGCACGATACCGACACTGTTTTTAGCTGTGTTTGGTTTGATGATGCCTGTCTTCGTTTCAGGGAGCGATCAGGGTGGAGAGTCCTACTGATGTGAAGGTTCGTGTCCCACACTGCACCACACCTCCCGCATCAGCATGCGCTTAATTAGCACACACGTGTGCTATATCTAGATCATGTTCAGAGGCCAGCGCTGACGGAACAACAGGAACCTCTAAAACACATGTGTCAAACACAAGGCTCGCAGGCCAAATGTGACCCGCCACGTCATTGTATGTGGCCCTTGAGAGCTTTTGCATTATTGGCTTACATTTTAAACCAATACTTCAAGACTTAAAATAAGCTTACACCGCTTTATAGAGCTTATTGACAATAAATTACATCTCCCACAATGCATTTCATCGTCACCCACAACGATAACTGTATATTACCATGAGCAAGACATCAAGATGATTTTCAGGACTGATGGACTTCAGAAAAACCTTTACAAACTAACCACAACATGTCCAAGAAAAGAAAATTTGATGCACAAGGAAGGCAGTTTAATCAGTTTAGGTTAGCCGCCATCTTCTCCTCTCCTGCTGCTGGCTGATCAGTGGCTACTGTAAAGACCACACCCGCCCTCTAAAAATCCCACTGTCCTCTAACTGGTCAGCTCCAGCGTCGTGGGTTCATTGCACCAGTGTGCAAAACAGGTATACACATGTGGACAAAATTGTTGGTACCCCTCAGTTAAAGAAGGAAAAACCCACAATTCTCACTGAAACTTACAAAAGTAACAATAAATAAAAATTTATTGAAATTCAAATAATCAAAATCAGCCATCACTTTTGAATTGTTGATTAACATAATTATTTAAAAAAAACAAACTAATGAAATAGGGCTGGACAAAAATGATGGTACCCATAAATTAATATTTTGTTGCACAACCTTTTGAGGCAATCACTGCAATTAAACGATTTCTGTATTTGTCAATGAGCGTTCTGCAGCTGTCAACAGGTATTTTGGCCCACTCCTCATGAGCAAACTGCTCCAGTTGTCTCAGGTTTGATGGGTGTCTTCTCCAAATGGCATGTTTCAGCTCCTTCCACAGATGTTCAATGGGATTCAGATCTGGGTGCTTGTCACAAAGAAGGTTCCAGAACACTGTAGAAGGAGCAGCTGAATGCATTTATTAGCAGTAAACATGTTTCTTACTGCGGTAATGCACATGCACAAGCACAAACACATGCACATGTACAAGCACATGCACATGGAAGCTGCAGCTTTGAGTCCTCTAAAAGCAGAGTATCTGCAGCATGCTGACGTTTCTTGGTTTGGTAACATTTCTCTGAGGTCGGGAGGCTCCAAGAGATGTTCATATAAACGGCGCCTTAACTTCTATCCCCGTAAATCTGCTTACTTATTGCAAATTCTAATGAAACACGGGGGACGCGAGAGCGTAGTGGTTCACCGGTCAGCCCGCAGCCTCTGTGTAGTCTTACTGACAGTCAGATATATTGAACTTTTCACTTGAACAAGTGTTGCATCCTGCGCTTCTGCAGGAATGAGCCGGAGGGCAAAAGCTTCGGCTGACTCCTTCTCTTCTGCAGGCGCTCGTGTTCGAGAAGGCCAACTTTGGTGGACGGTGCTTGGAGGTGGACAGCGATGTCTGCAACGTGCTGGAGCAGGCAGGAGAAGAAGCGGCTGAACCTGAGGAGGAGAGGAAGAAGAAGACGCTGCCTGCAGTGGGATCTGTGAAGATACTCGGTGGTCTGTGAGTACTTGAGTGACGAGCAACAGTGGGATGAACCAGGCAGTCGAGCTGTCTGAGACCGTTTTGTCATACGTTTGTGTCTCTGTTTGGCTCGTGCAGCTGGGTGGGCTATCAGGAGGCTCACTTTGAAGGCCAGCAGTTTATCCTGGAGGAGGGGGAGTACCCCCACTGTAGTGACTGGGGAGGACCGGAGGACGGGCTTCAGTCTCTGCGGCCCCTCGTTGCAGTAAGTTTCATGTGAAACGTGAACTTTTGACACTGATTTCTCTGCTGTGCCTGCTCTTTCTGTTGATAGATTGACTTTTCTTTTCCTTTTATTTTGAATATCATCTTTGTCAGGATTTCCAGTCCCCCCACATTAAACTGTTCAGCGAGCCAAACTTGGACCAGCGGGGGGTCTGCGTGGACCTGCTGGGTCCCGTCGTCAGCATGGAGGCCATCAACCACAGCTCTAAAGCCCAGTCGGCCAGCGTCACCGGGGGAGTGTAAGTCCAGGAGTTTCTGTCCAGAGGACATGCTTCTCTGCTATCATTACCCACTAGAGCATGTGTCAAACACAAGGCCCGCGGGCCTATGTGGCCCACCACATCATTTTATGTGGCCCTCAAGAGCTTGTGCATTATTGGCCTGAATTTTAAACCAATATTTTAACACTTAAAATAAGCTTATGCCACTCTAAAGTGCATATTGACAATAAACTACATCTCCCACGATGCATTTCATCATCACCCACAACGATAACAGTATCTCACCATGAGCAAGACATCAAGATGACTTTCAGAACTGATGGACTTCAAAAAAACCTCTACAAACTAACCCTAACATGTCCAAGAAATGAAAAATTGACACACAAGGAAGGCAGTTTCAACGAATACAACGAAACGAAAACAAGTTTCTACCTTAAGGTGAAAAAACAGTATGTCTTTTGTGTTATGAGGCGGGTGTCAGTCGTGAAAGAGTTTAATCTACGTCGTAGATTGTTGTATGCAGCATATGTCTGCAGCATCTTTGTAGCATGTCTGCAGCATGTCTGCAGCATCTCTGTAGCATCTCTGCAGCATGTCTGCAGCATGTCTGCAGCATGTCCAAAACAGAGACCCTTGTTCCTCTTATGCAGTTTTGACCCTCTTACATATTTCAGGTTTGTTGTGGCGCTGTGTTTGTTGTGTTCAAGTTTAAGAAGCCTGACGCACAGCGCTGCTCTCTGTATCTGGGACGGTCCAGTTCTGCCAGCTCATCAACTGTTCTGGCACTGGCACGTCTTCCATCTGGCATCTGTTGATTTAATATAGAGAGAAAGGCAAAGCAAAACCAAGACCAGGAAACTGAGCTGTCATCACAAACACACTGATCCTTTTATGTAACTGATCTGTCAGGTTTTAGCAAAGGTTGTTTTCTTTTTCAATCTGCCCCCTGAAGGCGTTTATTCATGTTGCTCATATCCAGTCAATCATAACTGAAGACATCCTGTATATCCGATGACTTGCTGCTTCAGCGAGCGGAGGCTCAGTTACATCATGTTATTGTGCTGATTGAGGCCACCTGTATCACTCTAAAGAGCGCGGACGCCACACCTACGAGGAAATTTACACTCGTGGCAGTTCAGTCTCAGCGGGAGCTCTGCTGCTTAGTGCGACACCACTGTGACCGCAGCCTGGAAATGATGAAGGATATAGCCTGCAGGCCCCTCCCCCTCCCTCTCTGCTGGGCTTCAGCTGTACCAGCTGAGCTCCTCCCTGCAGAAGAAGCTGTCATGTTCCTGCTATATTCAGGTTCTCGGGTCCTTTTCTTTCTTTTTTTTCCCAAGGCTTTTATTCCTCGTGCATATTTGAGCAGCGAGGATTTGTTTGCCCACTTTTACGAGGCATTGCTCCGTTTGCTTTGTGTCTGTTTCATCTGCTGTTTTACAATCTCTTAGAGGCACTAACTGTCTTTTTATGACGTTAGCTTTGCTCTCTGCTCAGAGAACCAATCAGATCAGCCCTCTCCTGCGTTCCTGAGACACTTCATCAAAACTCTCACCTTTAGTCTCTGACCTGCAACTGGGCCCACCTGGTCATCTCGACTCTGAAATTCCAGCAAACCCCGTTAGCTATTTGTGTGTCTTATCTTTGAAGTTTGAAGGACTTTTCAAGTCAGTCGTTCGCTTTTGAGCAGCTGGTTTTTATTTTACTGCCAGTATGTGGCCACATTAGTCTCCATATTTACCTCTTCGCTGATAAACTCAGTCGGTGTGTCGTTCTGCCTCTGAGGATGCAGTTTGTGCTCGTTACAGGTGGGTGGCGTTCGAACAGCCGGGGTTCAGTGGGGAGCTCTACGTGCTGGAGAAAGGAATGTACGCAAACCCTGAAGACTGGGGAGCTCGGAATTTCAAGATCTCGTCCATACAGCCCATCTTCCACGTGAGAGCGCCAGATTTAACCGATTTTTCACATTCCTGTTCCAGAGAAATGTCCCTAACGCCTCCCTCCTGTCTGTTCTGTAGGACACGCTGATGGGAACGACAAAATTCAAGGTACAATCTCTGCATTTGAGGCTCCATGTCAGACAGAAATGATGTGGGTCTCTGGTTGTGGTGCTGAGGCCGGTTGGATGTGTCTTTCAGGTCCAGCTGTACTCTGAACCGGACTTCCAAGGACGGCTGGTGGCTCTGGAGGACAGCGCAGCTCTGGACGAAGACTTCTCTCCTCGCTCCTGTAAGGTGCTGGCGGGCAGGTAAGGACGACCGGACTGGCACATCTGTTTTAGTGACTTTAGAGCTCCAGTATGTGACTTTTAATTACTTTTACCTGAGCGTCTCCTCCCTGGTGGTGTTTCCACGCTAGCTCAGAGAATCAGGGGCGGAGCCAAGGGGTGGCCACACCCACCATGGGCAGAATTAAAGTTAGAAATACAGTTCAAAGAGACACATGCACATTTGACCTAGATCCTAGATTTATAGGTACACAAATATTGGTCGTGTAAAATAGTCTTAGTTTACGAAATAATTTTTGAAATGAATACAATTAGTTATTTTCCATTTATGTCAGGAAACTTTTACTTCCCATTTTTAGACTGAATAATTTCAAGCAGGGCATAAAATCGCGACCAACTGGTCGCCATATGCGACCCAAATTTAACGATTTCGATCGTTTTTTTCTGCCCTGTCGCCAGTGGCGAGGGACACAAAATCCACCATCAACTTAGGAATTTTTAAAAAATTTTTTTTATGATTTCTGCACATTTGTCATGTGTCACCAAGGTAAACATATCTAAATAACTTAGAAACAAAGTTTATAGTTAGATATATATTATATATCGGAAAGTGGCCCTGTCTTGGGTGCACGTCGTTTGCCGGAAGTCATAACTACACATGCGCCTAACCCAGCATGGACAGGTGGACATTTGCATTCGTCGGTCTTCAGTTTTGTCCATCACTGAATCTACTCCACAGCAAAATGGATCCTTTTGGTAAATAACCTCATAAAAATACACAACAGAATAGTAAACACTAGAACCGCCAAGATTCCAAACTTCATTTTCACCCCATCGTTGCAACAGCGTCAGTGATGCGAACATGTCATTTATAATAGTTGTAACGTGGCTCATTCCTGAATGTTTCTGAAATAATAATGATGGACACTTGTCAAAATAAGTGTTTAAAATGTATATTTTTGCGAGCTTTTTTCTACGTGGTAGAACGCTGTGCGCGCTCTCTCTCTCAGCCACACAGATAAATACATCGGTACGTTCATCAACAAACTGTAGGAGCTGTATGCTAACACAAACATGACAACAACAGCAATCGATTGACAGACTACTTACAATACAAAACAACAGATTTCAGATGTCAATCACAGATATTTTAATAATTTTGGAAAAACGGATTAACGCTGCGTGCTCCCCCTCACGCACACATGACTCCATTCCCATGGAGTCATGTGTGCGTGACTCCACCGGCGCGGCTCCGCCACCGTACAGTCACAGGTGTGCTGTATCACCTGATCCATCAAGTACATGAACGCATTCACAGGGTCGTCAATGTTGCGGCACGCGTATGCAGTTGGACCACCTCTCTCCACCGGGACATTTGTGGACTGGGCTCTCCCGGCCCGCAGTCCCAGCTTTATGGGTCCAAACGGTTCCGTCCTTGGCAGCCTCATGTAGCTGACATACAGGTTGAGCTCTGATCAATGTAAATATTTATGATGAGATCAGTCAGAGTCGTAGCCTCGCTAAAATACCAAATGATCAGAACCAGAGGAAACTAAAACGCTTGACTTCTGAATTTACCTGTCAGAGTATTTCCGCGAGCCCCCACTGTGTCTGAGGACTGAATGTATGTGGCGGTGACCCCTCACTTATAGAAGCCGGGGCCTTTTTCATAAATTCACCTCCTCATCCTCAGTTGATGTCGTATCATCTGGTAAAAATGACGGGTCATTGGTCCCCCCCCCCCCCCCCCCCCCCCCATTCCTCACCCACATCTACCGTTATTATTATCTTTCTGATTCTCTCTCACTCAGATCCTGGTACAACAGCCAGACTGTTGTTTTTGTTGGATTCATGTCTTAAATTTTGCTGTTTGCTTGAAAGATTTAGTGATGACAATAACTGTCAAAGTCCGATAACGCCACAAAGTTTGAGCGTTGCCAAGCAACGGGCAGTGGGGCGCGGAGAGGCGTGGCGCAAAAAAATGACAGCTGTATACAGCGTTTATATGAGGGGGTGAAAATGACCCCCTCTGCGGTTCCAGGTATAAATGGTCATATTCATTTTTCTTTTCATCACATACTCACCAGAATTCATTGAATGATTAATAAATCCATTTTAGAAAAAGTCATGAACTTACAGATGTAGGGGTTTTATTTTAACAGAAATACAAACATGTGAAAATGCTAGGATGTAAAAATGACCTACTTGGCGCTTCTGGTGTTAACAAAAAAGAAATAATATTAGTTTTCATAGTAAGCATCATGGAAACAGAATAAAATGCGCTTTCATGCTTGTAAATGCTTCTGAAATGTAGTGATAGTAGACGATAATAGGAGTTTTTCATAAATGACAATGCTGCTGGTGCCATATTAACCCCTGATGTATGGGGCGACGAAAAACACTGGCGACCAAAATTGCTAGCTGGCTACCAACTTAAAAAACCTGGTAGCCAGGGGCGACTTGGTAAAAATTCTAATTTTTATGCCCTGTCAAGGGACATTTACTTCTTTATGTCAAATTTATTTCTTTGTCTTTCATGTTTTATTACCTCCGCCAAGAAGGTTATGTTTTTACCTGTGTTTATCTGTCTTTCTGTGTTCAAGATAACTCAAAAAGTTATGGATGGATTTTGATGAAATTTTCAAGAGTTGTCAGAAATGTGAAAAGGAAGAACTGATTTCATTTTGCGTGTGATCTGGAAGAAATCCTGGATTCTGGATCACTTTCAAATTTTTGATAACATGAGGGGAAATACTGCGAATATTAATTCAAGTCAGCAACTACCAAAATTATGACCAACTTAACAAGTTGTTTTCTGGCATAAGGGGGTATACTTGATTTTCCTTATTGAGAAATCATTTTTCTGATTATGCCGACGTCACTTAACGTAACATAACATTCACTGCCGGTCATTCAAGGCTCAGAGGGAGCGAGGCACTGACATATTGACAGAAAAATATATCTTATTGGGGCTATACGTCACAATATCGGACTTATCGGGATGACGTCATAATTTCCTGTTATCGGCCCGATAGTTATCGGGTCGATTATTGTCATGCACCCCTAGAAATTTTACCTTATAATAATATATTAATGTGAGCAATAAAAGCTCACTGAAAAGAAAAACAGAACAAACAACAATGACGTGTGTGTGTCCTTGTGTGTCAGCTGGGTGGCGTTCGAAGGAGCCCGGTTCACAGAGAACATGTATGTTCTGGAGCAGGGAGAGTACCCCAACATGGACGCTATGGGCCTCCTGTCGCCAAACTCCAGCATCCGATCCATGCAGATTACCGGACACGTGAGTGTTCTGAGTAAAATCGACAACGGGAAGCTCGTTATCGTCGTGGATTTTCAGTGCCGAACTGTTTCTTCTCTTGCTTCAGGAGTTCTCTCTGGCCTCCATCGTCCTGTTCAGCAAAGACGGCTGCAGAGGTCGCAGGACGGTGCTGACCAACGGCGCCATAAACCTGCTCCAGGCAGGCGTGGATGTGCGTGTGCGCTCCCTGCTGGTGGAGGGAGGAATGTACGTAAACCCCTTTACTCTACTTGCGCCTTTAAGTGAGACCTAGGGGGCGTGAAACTGTCGCCTGGTTGTTAAAGAGTTCACACACTGAGGTGTTTTAACAGCGTTACGGTGATTCAACAGGTGGTTCTGACTGTGTCCTCTGCAGGTGGGTGTTGTATGAGGGAACTTACTACAGAGGCCGACAGCTGCTTCTCCAACCAGGTGAAGGGACTGATCTGTGCAGGTACGCCGGCTGGCAGCAGGTCGGGTCCCTCCGTCCACTGGTGCAGGTGCGTGAGGACAAACGTAACGGCCCAGCGCTGCTTTCTAAGGATTAAAAGCCGGTAGACTCTCTGTCTTCTAGATGGCCGTCGTGTCCACGAGGTAATTTTATCCTTGTGATTTTTTGCACGTTTCCCTCAAGCAGCCGCAGATGAGCTTCTGTCTGCGGAACAGAGAGACGGGATGCCTGATGTCTCTGACGGGAGCGCTGGATGACATCAAGCTAACGAGGGTTCAGGCCGTGGAGCAGACCGGCGGAGTGGAGCAGATCTGGCTCTACCGAGACGGACAAATCACCTGCAAGGTACTCCGCTGTGAAGGGCTGTAGCGATACACTAATCTCGCCATAAAATACGATACATGATACTCGGCTCACGATACGATATATATCGATATTCGTCTTAAGATACATTTACATCATTTTCTGAAAGATTTTAATGGGACAAAGTGATTTTGGTGACATCTTGTGAGTGTTCCAATGACTTTGTTTGAATTAATTGAACTGAAAGGTAGGTGACCACAGACAGTGCTGCAGAGAGTGTTGCAGAGAGGAGAGAAAGTAGGCCGCTGATTGGTCAATTCTACATCCGCGTAGAAAAAAGAGCGCGTTATCGAAGAAATGAGAAGTACCCATATCTGTACGATTCGCGTTCTCCAAACTACAAAGACAGCACATATTCTAGTAATTCATGGAGGAAGGTAGCGATGAATGTGGGCCTGGATACGGCCGAGACGATGAGGAAGTGGAATAACGCAAGAGATAAATTTAGTAAGTTTAGCTAGTTCGTGATTGTCCCTCTTGCGTTGTGCCGTTGAATAACAGCGCAGACGCGCTTCAAAATTGAGCATAAATCAAAAGTAACTGCGGCATACCGGCGACAAGATAACTGTGACACATTGCCGCGAGAGTAAACACAGACGTTAAAGCCGCGTTTTCCACCACTGAATACGGTCTCAAATCCTGACAAATAAAGTTTGGCTCGCTCTCAGTTAGCATTACCTTGTCCGGGTGGTTACGTTTCAGGTGGGCTCGCAGGTTGGTGGTATTTCCAGAGTACTTCACGTTTGTGTGACACAGCTTGCAAACCACCATACTTTTGTCTAAATCTTCACTTTCCTTTTTCTTTTTAAACTGAACTGCTTCCACACATCTGCTTTTAAGCACGCAGGCGCTGGGTTTATACTCGCCGCCATCCTCCTGACTGGCTCAGCTCTAGCTGGAAGAGAAAGAAGCTGCTTCTGGATAACTTGTTAGAAATGCTCTACAGCGACACTAGCGGCTGGAGGACTTTGCACTTTGCAGGAAGAGCACCCGTGCGTGACATGGGGGTTTTGAAGGGAGCTTAGAATATCGATACCCAAGGCGGAAAAATCGATACTCTCTGGGGAAATAAAATATCGATATATATTGCAGAATCAATAAAATCGCTCAGCCCTACCACTGTGTCAGCAACACATCAGATCGTCTGATGCTCCGCAGCAGTACCGCTGACGATGCTGTGGTCATGTGTGCAGACAGTCCGGCACATCTCGTATTACCACCTCGTACCACCAAAGGTGTACTTTGCTGTGTCTTGTGCTGCCCCCGTGTGGTCAGAGGTGGCATTGCTGCATAGAGTGGCTTTAACCAAGATTAAGGGTGAATTCCAGTTCCTCCCTTAACCCTCAATCTCAACCCTCGCCCGTAACCCTCAATTTTTGGCCCTCAATCCTGACCCTCGAAAGTAAGTGTCAGGGCTATCTTGTGACTTAGAAATGGGACACCCCTTGAGTGCAGTTACATCTTCAGACTGAAATGTATCAGAGCCCGTGTTGTCTGGGATAACAGGGATAACATTGAAAAGAGCGCTGTATATTCTCCAAATAATACTAGCAAATAACACAATAGAGGATACATTATTCAGTCCTCCGTCGCTACAAAACAAGGTATACAAGTAATGTGAAGCCGGCCGGGACCGCCGGCAGCAAACATCGTAAAGTAAAAAAATAAATGTTACGCAACAACGATGTTAATCCATGAAAAATGTCTCAAACAAAGACAATAAGATGGTTTCGTAACATTTATATCTTTAACAACTACGAAGATACTTACGTTTGTAGCTAGCTTTTTTTTGTCAACATCCTTTTCGAAGATGTCTTGGCTAAATTACCCAGTGCCTCCTGGGTAGCCCTTACTTCCAAGGGTGGTGCCGGAGAATCTCAATTTTGAGGGCGAAACGAGCATCATTCGCCTCTGGGTGGGACGGAATGGAGGGAGGGATAGGAATGGAAGTTCACTTTCTCACGTCGTACTGTTGTGTTGTTACCTGTGAAATTGCTTATAATAAAGAAAGATTAAAAAAAAGAAGTCCCATCTGGGAGCTGCAGTGAAAACGTCTCTGCTGCGCCACCAGCATACTTAAATGACTGAAAATGCAGTTTGGTAAAGAGAAGTGGGGTATTTTGAATGCACAGCAGAAACAGGACATGGCCTGTCCTCCTGACTCCGCTGGAGCTTCTTCCTGTTTGACGGCTCAGCAGGATGTTCACCAACCCGGTGAAAGTCAGGCAAGGATCCAAGAAATTAGCGCCTGCGAATGTTTTCAGCGCAACAAGCCAGCCTCTCCCCTCGTTCTGCTCGCTCTCGATCTCACTCCTGCTCGTCCTCTTCTCGTCCTCAGCTGGCGGAAGACTGTTGTTACCTGGAGACGGCGGGTAACGTGATGATGGCGGGCTGCCGGCTCTGCGTTTCCCCTGAGCGGGGCAGGGGCAAGGACAACCAGCTGTGGAGCATCTCCCGGGACGGGGTGGTGAGCTCCCACCTCCAGCCGGCTCTGGTCCTGGAGGTCAAAGGTCAGTCAGCTCTGTCTCATCGTGATCAAAAATAGAAAGAAAAGTCTCTTTCTCTGTGGTCGAGGGCGTAAACGTTGGTTCCCAAAGTCTTGACCGACCTGAAAACTCTGAGACTCTGAAACGCTGTTCAGATTTTCAGGGTTTTGTGACATCACAGATCCGGATCAGAGTGTTCTGATCCGGATCACGTCAGAAAATGTCCTCCGTTACTTGGTAATTTAAATTTTTTTTTTTTTTTTTTTAAAAAGGAAATTTAGAATAATTGTTTTCTACAAAACTCTTATCCTCTTATTTATCTGCAACAATCCCGGCAATATGAATGTAAAAAAGAAAAGAAAAAGGATGCTCCGGAGTGCTGAAGGAGGTAATAAAGGAAACTTTGAAGCTCCAGTTCCAGCTCCAGCTTTAAATATTTCCAGATTATTTATTTTCACAGAAGAAGTCAGTTAGACCATGTTTTCCTACATCCAGTCAGTCCAGTCACCTCCCACAGTGAAGGAGATCGTGTCCTGGTCCACCGTCGCCATCTGCTGGTGGATCAGAGAGGTGCAGCAGTGAGTTTGAAAACTCAGTTTCTGGGCCTGATTCAACATGGACATGTTTAGTTTTCTAGAACAGTGATTTTCAACCCTGGTCCTCGAGGCACACTGAGGTTTAGATGTTTCCCCTTCTCTTCACACCGTGATACTGGCTGTGTCACCAGATGTGTTCAGACTTTGAGGACAGATAATGACCATTAATTAAATCAGGTGAAAAACCATAGTGTGCCTCGATTGAAAATCACTGTTCTAGAACAACCAGCTGATTCACATCTGGACCCAGATCAGGTCTGAAAGCAACATGTTGCATAAGTTGATCTGTTCTGGATCTTCTGAACAAACACTGGAAGTCCATGTCTGAATATAAATTAATATAAATATAGATTTATATAAACCTGCTTCCTTCTATTCAGGGTCACTATATATCTCACTTGACTATTTTCTATCATTTCTTATTAGACATTATTCCATCAATAGACTTATGTATAATAATTACAACCAAAATTCTAAAAAAGTTGGGAAACTGAGAAATACTTAATAAGAATTAAATACAATGATTTCCACCTTATAAACTTATATATCAATCAATCAATCAATCAATATATATCAAGCGTTCAAAGTGAGTCATTATCAAGAAATTAATTCAAAGAAAAGTAAAGGAAAAATTGTTTAATTAATTTAATGTATTTGTTTTGTTTTTTTTTCATTTTTTTAATTATCTAATTTTATTTCTTAATTTTTTTCATGTGCATAACTGTTATTTCTTTAAAGATAGGTTTAGCTGCTTAACAGATTTTTTATGAGAGTTTTTTTATGAAGGTTGTAGGGGGAGGTATGGAACTGAGATGATTATTAATTATTATTATTAATTAATAAAACAAAGCAAGACATTTAGTGTTTCATGAAGAATATTTGAATAAATATTTTTCCGTTGGGGCTGCACATGCGCACTAACGGCACATCTGTTCTGTGCTGCTCTCACCTCCCTGACTCGGAGACTCCTGGGATATTGAAGCTGCTGGTTTTTGTGTCTACCAGGTGGCCATCAGTACGACAAGAACCAGGTGATCCTCAACAGCTTTGATGAAACCAAGCTGAACCAGAGGTGGACTGTGGAGATCCTGTGATCTGACGACGGCGGACCGATCGGAGACACCGCGTTGCCTCGCAGCCCCCTGACGCAGCTCCGCCAGGAGGCCGAGCCCCGATGTGCAGCTCCGCCGTGGAGCCCATGCACGCCGCCGCTCTCTGTTCGGGGTTTTTTCAGAGATTTAGGGCCCGATCTTACACCTCCTGCTACCCAATACCCACTACCCACTACCTGCAAATTGCTGATTTAGGAGCCTCTGCCAACCGCTAATGCAATCTTCCGCTGCCTAAACCTGCCACCCATTATGCCGACTCCCTTACTCACATTGTCGGCGCGGCAATGGGCGTGTCTCTTGCGCTTTCCACAAACTCGGTATCTTGCGGTACCTGTATCTTGCAGATTTTGGATAGAGTCCCACTATCCAAAATCTGCGAGATACAGGTACTGTAAGATACCGAGTTTGTGGAAAGCGCAACTGGCATGTCGGCGCGTAAAAGAGCGCGTCCAAATCGTGTCATTGCGTGTCCACCCAGTCACATGTGGACTGCACAACCGGCTCTACCTCTCGATTATGCATCACTGTATTACTTGCATACGTTATTATTATCTTAAGGGCAGAGGATGTCTGTACAGCTGTGGCATGATCTCATTCAGATGTTTGCTGTGGAGGAAACGAGGAGATCACAGAACTCTGTTGTGGAGTTTCTTGTACTGTGCGCCTCCCTCTGACCCTCTCCTTGCGCTCGGAACACCTGAGATGCGCTCAATGGTAGAAGGTGGATGTCATCATACGTGTTCCTCTGGCTCAATGCTCATCCAATGATCCGTTCTGCAGTATTTTAAAAAGCACCGCTCCCAGCGACTATGTGTCCTGGCGCAGCTATGCGTCTGCCGTGGGGATATGTTCAAGATAACTCAAAAAGATATGGATGGATTTTCAGGAGTTGTCAGAAATGTGAAAAGGAAGAACTGATTTTATTTTGGGTGTGATCCGGAAGAAATCCTGGATTCTGGATCACTTTCAAATTTTCGATAACATTGCGCTGTTTAGTTGTTTCTTGAACCCTAAAGCAACCACAATGGAGACAGGAAGGGAGTTATGGAATTTTAAGAGTTTAATTCTCTCAGAAGTAAAAAAAAGGAGGATTCAAGGGTTGGCAGCCAAACCAACAATCCAGGGGACGACGAAGGCAAGGAGGTGGCACTGCGAATGGCTGGATCAGGCGTTTCTATGGGAAGATCTGGAGACGAGTCTGGTTGAATGATGACTGAATAGGTACAGGTGTGTGCAGTGCCACACCTGGGCTGCTCGTCGGATGGGAAGGTGAAACATAGGTGGATCTGAGAGTGTCTATGTAGAGGATTGAAGGTGGCGCAGTGGGTTGTGCGCAGGAGCCCCAGAGGTGGAAGGTTGTGGGTTCACAACCCGACTTGAGACTGTAACACGTGCTCAATGGGGCCGGAAATTTTGTTTCTCAACATCTCCGTTAATTATTGCCCACAGCTCATTAAATTTCACTTAGGTATTGACAATGAAAACCTCTATAAAATTTCAGAGGCTGATCCGGATCTGATCCAGAAGGCGAATTTTATCGCAATCTGTAAATCGCTATATGGGAGAACTGTTATGCTTGGCGGAGGTCTGCGCTCTCTGAGTGCTTTTCTAGTTAAGAAATTCTTTCCTGGAAGCTCACTGGCTCTATTTTTTTCTGAGCAGTTTGTTGGAACTTCTTGGAGTACAAAAGAAATGATTAAATCATTTGCTCCACATGAGTTAGAGCTAGTAATGTATATATCAGTGCAGAGGAGGCGGAGGAAAGAAGAGGAGGAAGCTCTACAGCAGAGTCCCAGACGAGCTGCCCATGAGAGCTGCTCTGATCTGGGTGAAAAGACGCTCCATAGCAGTTTGCAGGTACCACAACCTGCTCTAAAAGGCGATGGCTACTGACGCACTGATTGGTTAAACAGGTGGAACGCCCAAACCACTCCCATGCATAATGTGTGCATAATATAGTGGTTGGCGCAGGTAATATCACAGGTTTCGGGAGGTGGAAGATTGCGTTCTTTGTAGGGGAAACCCCCCTCCTGCTACCTGCTATCCCTTAATAGCAGCTTTAGGAGGTTTGGCGCAAGATAGGGCCCTTAGTCTCGTTAAGGAAGCGCGCAGGTATAGATTCTCAGTCATCCTTTACGTGTTAATGAAGGTAACTGTTGACTGGACCAAACCTTTGAACGTGCACTCAATGTGACGCAGTAGCATTTTCTTCTGTCAGAAACATGAACTGTTGGCCTTTAACGCCGCTCTGCTGTCCAACACTACCAAAGCCTCTGCCCTGTCTCTGCTGCAAACCCGTCTTTACCTGATGGTACTTTCTCACTCCGTTTTCTCTCCGTCAAACATGAATGTACTCAACGAGTTACCTGCTGCAGTGTGATGTCTGACTAGCCAGCAATTTAAAAGATGTTTGTAGAATATGTTGTTTTTATTTAGAGCAAAATGATCAGTTGTAAATAAGCCTCAAATGTACAGTCTGAAACTTGAAACACAACTGCAACAATGTCATTGCAGTCGCCTCTGACTGTAAATATCTGAGAAATCTGTTACACATTAGAAATAAAAATGTGTTTTTTTCACGATTCTCTTTATTTATGCGTCTCATTCTGTTAGTGAACTGGCCGTTTGGATTTTCAGGGATCTGTGACATCACAAACACAGATCAGAGTCAGTTATGAGTCTCCACATTTTAATGGAAATATGGCTCTGACATGAATGATTGCATTAATGAGTCCAGAGGTGAAGGGCTAATTTAGTGAGGAGATAATTCCAGTTTACCAAGACCCGACTGGAGCGTTCAGATGCTAACACAATGCCAAGCAGGAAAGACATTAGCAATGGTGTGAGAGAAGCAAACGCTGCTGTCCATGAATCAGGAAAAAGACTGAAATAAACCTGAAATGCACAACTTCAGTTCATGAAACTGTAGACAAAAACCCACAAGACTTCTGGAGCAAAGTCCTCTGGACCAATGAGGCCAAAATAGAGTTTTTTTGTTTTTTTTTTGGTTTGTATGTTTGGGAAGAAAAGTTTGGAAGATCATTCCAGGATGAGAATCTGCTCAGATTAGCAGCTGTGTTTATTCAGAAATGCATATAATGTAGAGTTCAATCAAATTGGCAGATAGAGCTACTTTGATGAGTGCTACTTAAAAAATGTGTTGTTGAAAGAATTATGATAATTATGAATTAACATAGGTGTAGACAGTTGCCAAAAAGAAGTATACCATAATACCAAAAGTGTCCTGTCATGATGGAGGAAAAAAAAGCATGTTTGACAGCAGTTGTGAAACAAAATTTAGTATAGTTGTTTGAGAATAAATGTGTTAATGGTTGAATTTTGACTACTTCACTTTTAACTACTATGCAAGGTCTTGCTGTTCACAAACAGCTGAGATTTGCAATTACAATCATCACACTATGGGACCCAGTGCAAATCATGGCCCCATTGTCTGTAACTCAGCAATGCAGTGTTTAATCTGGTCTAAAATAGATGGGTATGATTGTAGTCCCATCCTAAACACAGAGAACCTGTAATATTCAAGAACTGTTTTAGTGCCACCTATTGGAAACAGGAAATGTCATGTTTTAGGCATTTATTAGGCGTCCCTGCTCCTGCTTAGGTGAGCTGACACATCTCAAACCTGTTCAATCAGTAGTAAAGATATTGATGATGACTGACAGTGAAAACTGTCTGTATCCTATCTGTGCTTTATCAGATCAGCCTTGGATTCCTACAGGTCATACTGATAAAAGTCCTCGTTCACCAAACAAATTTTGTGGATGGATGAGTCTGAGGTAACAGCAGCAGTAACGTGCTCAGTTTTCCTGGTTCTTGTTAGAAACTCTGGCAACAGGGTTCATCATGATCTGAAGCTGTCTAATCAGACAAAAGATCATTATGGTAGTGAAGTCTGCTGGAGATGAAGGCTGGATACGTTTCTGTAAATCTGCTCTGGACATCAGATCTCTGACTCTTTATATTTGTTAAAGATGATACACAGCTGTGACAGTTACAGCCTTGATGTGGGAGCTGAGAACTCAGCTCCCAGTAGATTTAACTACTGTTTTTTGTTTTCCTACCTTTAAATTCAAGCTGGGCAGCAACTTTTCAATTTTATAACCAAATGGAATCATCACTGTATTGTCTAGATTCCCGACTGGCTTGGGAAGGTGGTGGACACCTGAGGAGGGCGGTGGCAATGGGTGCGAGGGGGCCCGATCAATGCTGCTTGCAGCTTTAATTCGCTATATTTCTGATGTGTATCATCAGTGTTAATATTATACTATAATAACTCCATGGTGAAATATTGCTGCTGGAGACCTGCAACAGTGACTCGAGGTGTCCAGAAAGATTGGAGGAGGCATTTTTTATTCTTTCCCAAGTCAAAACAAAATTAATCCACAGCCTGCATTTTTCCAGCAATATGAGTTATGAGTAGCAATAACTCTGGTGTTAGCATTAGCTCTGCTAGCCTCACCTTATACCTAACAAAATAAATATCCAGGGACATATTTTTGGTAGACAACGAGGCAGGCTTATAGGTGGCTAGTGAGCTCTGGTCCATAGTGGACAAGTCATTGACACTATGGACCAGAGCTAATGCTAATGCTAAAGGAGAGACATTTTCACTCACCACCCTTCCTGCTGCTAAACCACATTCATTTTACTAAATGGTGGTTAAATCAATCATCTAATAAACAAAGTAAACTTACCTTGGAGCAAATGTAGGTGTGTTTTGTAACTTTCCCCACGTTCAGTTGTGGACGGACACATAACTGAACCCACAGCTTGCAGTTTTCCAGCGTTTGTTTTATCTTGGGAAAGGGAATAAAAGTGTCCCCTCCAAACGTTCAGGACACCTCGAGTCACTGTTGCAGGTCCTCAGCAGGAATATTCCACCATGGAGTTATTATAGTATAATATAAATACTGATGATAGGCATCGGAAATTTAACGAATTAACACAGTCCTTAACGCAGGAGCAGAAAGACTGTCCGGCCTAGCAACAGTAACTAGGGAGGGGGCGGTGCTTACCGAGGAGCTCTGAGCGTTGATGTCAGAGCTTCTGTAGAACTCTAGAACTGTAGAAGGTTTGGAGAAGAATAGAAAAGAGCTGGAAGCAATGTGGCAAAAAGTGAATCTGGAGAAAGCTTAGATGGAACAAATTAAAATCCAAATGAACGGCAAAGAGGAAAAGCTCCAGACAGAGAAGGAGGAGGTCCAGGAAAAGCTGAAGATGTTAGAGGGACTAGATGAAGATCAGGATCGATGGAGAACAGAAAAAACAGAAATCTGTGACATCAAAATAAAATTGGAGAAAGACTGTAATGAACTTCTTCAGGCAGAGAAGGAAAATTTGCAGCAGCAGCTGTTGAGTTTAGAGGAGGACAAGAAACAGGTTGGAGAGATGGAGGAAACCCTGGAAATGGTGAAATCTGGAATAGAAGAGTCAAAGATAGAAATAAATGAAACCAGGGAAAAAAATACAACTGAAAAGGAACAACCTGCAGAAGGAGCTCTTAAAATTAGAGGAGGAAAAGAAAGAAGTTGAAGAAACGAGTAAAACCTTAGAAATGAAGAAAAGTGAAGTGGAGCAATCTGAGATGAAACTGGAGGAAAAAGAGAAAGAACTCAAATTAGAGAAGAAAAATCTGCAGCAGCAGATGAAAACTGTAGCAGAGGAGAAGAAAAAACTGGTGGAGGAGAAGGAAAAACTGGTGGAGGAGAAGAAAAAACTAGTGCAGGAAAAGAACAAACTGGTGGAGGAAAAGAAAAAACTGGTGGAGGAGAAGGAAAAACTGCAGCTGCAGAAAACAGAAATCAGTGAGACCAAAATGAAAATGGAGGAAAACCTTGGAGTTCTCCTGAAAGAGAGGTAGATGCTGCTGCAGAAGAGCAGAGATTTGGAAGAACAAAAGAAAAAACTAGATGATAGAAAGAAACAATCTGAGAAAGAGATGAAGAAGATGGAGAAGAAGAAGAATGATTTGAAGGAGAAAGTGAAAAGAACCAGTGAGACGAACGAAAAACTGCAGAATGAGAAAAGAGAGTTGGAGGAATATAAAAACAAACTGGTGAAAGAAAAGAACGATATGGAAGAAGAGAAAAGAGAAACTGGAGAGAAATGTAAGAAGTTGGAAGAGGAGATTAAACAGATGCATGAGGAAAAGAAAATGGTGGAAGAGAAGAACAGAGAGCTCCAAGATCTCCTGGTGAAAAAGAAAAAGAGAAGAAAAGAGGAGAAGAGCATCAAGGACAGAAAAACGGATGAGAAGAGAGAACATGAAATATGAGGAAAAAGAAGGGAAGAGAGAGAGAAGGAGGTGAAGAAGAGGTCTGTGATCAGCTGGAGAGAAGTTCAGCTGGAAGAAGGCTACTGGAAACCAGTAGATCCTCCACTTCACCTTCCTTCCTTTCTCCTACCAACCTCTTCTCTTCAACATCTCTTTCTCCCTCATCTCTACACCCTTTTTTTAACCCCCCCCCCCCCCCGAGCAAAAGAACAACCAAAACCAAAAACAAGGGCATCATGGGAGCACAGCAATATCCGTTTCTGTGTGGAGTTTGCTGTTCTCCCCGTGTCTGGGCAGAAGTTCACTTTCTCACATTGTACTGTTGTGTTGTTACCTGTGAAAATGCTTCTAATAAAGAAAGATTAAAAAAAAGAAGTCCCATCTGGGAGCTGCAGTGAAAACGTCTCTGCTGCGCCACCAGCATACTTAAACGACTGAAAATGCAGTTTGGTAAACAGATAAGTGGGGTATTTTGAATGCACAGCAGAAACAGGACATGGCCTGTCCTCCTGACACCGCTGGAGCTTCTTCCTGTTTGACGGCTCAGCAGGATGTTCACCAACCCGGTGAAAGTCAGGCAAGGAGCCAAGAAATTAGCGCCCGCGAATGTTTTCGGCGCAACAAGCCAGCCTCTCCCCTCGTTCTGCTCGCTCTCGATCTCACTCCTGCTCGTCCTCTTCTCGTCCTCAGCTGGCGGAAGACTGTTACCTGGAGACGGCGGGTAACGTGATGATGGCGGGCTGCCGGCTCTGCGTTTCCCCTGAGCGGGGCAAGGACAACCAGCTGTGGAGCATCTCCCGGGACGGGGTGGTGAGCTCCCACCTCCAGCCGGCTCTGGTCCTGGAGGTCAAAGGTCAGTCAGCTCTGTCTCATCGTGATCAAAAATGGAAAGAAAAGTCTCTTTCTCTGTGGTCGAGGGCGTAAACGTTGGTTCCCGAAGTCTTGACCGACCTGAAAACTCTGAGACTCTGAAACGCTGTTCAGATTTTCAGGGTTTTGTGACATCACAGATCCGGATCAGAGTGTTCTGATCCCATCTTTTTTCTTTTCAGTTCAACTTCACTTCCTCGGAAGTGGGTTGGCACAAAGTTGTGACACCTGTTTACAAAAAGGCACAGGCTTCAGAGCAGTTTGGTGTCGCTGAGTCCAGATAATATCTGGAGTCCTTTAACTTCAGGCACACCTTTGTTGAATCTCAGAGAACCGCTGAATGGTTAAAAAAAACAACCTCCTTTGTCTCGTCTTGAATACTCGTCCACGTCAGAAAATGTCCTCCGTTACTTGGTAATTTAAAAGTTTTTTTTTTTTTTTTTTTAAAAAGGAAATTTAGAATAATTGTTTTCTACAAAACTCTTATCCTCTTATTTATCTGCAACAATCCCAGCAATATGAATGTAAAAAAGAAAAGAAAAAGGACGCTCCGGAGTGCTGAAGGAGGTAATAAAGGAAACTTTGAAGCTCCAGTTCCAGCTCCAGTTTTTAATATTTCCAGATTATTTATTTTCACAGAAGAAGTCAGTTAGACCATGTTTTCCTACATCCAGTCAGTCCAGTCACCTCTCACAGTGAAGGAGATCGTGTCCTGGTCCACCGTCGCCATCTGCTGGTGGATCAGGGAGGTGCAGCAGTGAGTTTGAAAACTCACGTTTCTGGGCCTGATTCAACATGGACATGTTTAGTTTTCTAGAACAACCAGCTGATTCACATCTGGACCCAGATCAGATCTGAAAGCAACATGTTGCATTAGTTGATCTGTTCTGGATCTTCTGAACAAACACTGGTAGTCCACGTCTGAATATAAAAAACTGAAAAAACTGGCACAGCAACATCTGTTTCTGTATGGAGTTTGCTGTTCTCCCCGTGTTTGGGCGGGTTTTCTCCGGGACGCTCCGGTTCCCACCCACATCACAAAAAAACAGCAATTCTTTCGGTTAATTCTGACATTTAAATTTGCCCCCAAAGTAAAATTGTAATAAAGATTCTCCATGAACTGATGCAAATCATTCTGCTATATTTCTTTGTGATGTCTGAGGACATCTCATGCTGTCTGCTGGTTATTGTTGAACTTGCAGGTTTTGGCCCAACTTTAACAAAAAAAACTGTTAAATTCTTCCTCAACCTCAATGGTGTGACTTATTGTCATTAAAATGTTAATGATCATTTTTGTTCAGTTTGAATAAACTGAACAAAATATACAACAAACCTTATAAATACAAGGTATCCACTTTTGATCTATTTGTAGCTCTTTTTTTTCTTTTTACTGACAGGATCTTTACTTTCTGTAGTGGGATAGGTTTTTGTTCCTCCTACTCCCTAGCTGATTCCACCTTGCCACCTCCACTTAATAGGCCACAGGTGTTTCCTGTGGCAGTGATTGCTGGGTGGAGCAGACAGCCCTTTATAGCAGGGCAGGTATCTGCTCCTCAGCATGCCACCTTACTCATTTTGCTGTCGTCGTTGTCAAAAACACGGTCATATGTCCAGGGACTGTAAAGGGGAGCATGCACACCCTCGGGGTAGCCGTGCGGCTAGCCAGTCATCTTTTGTGGCCAGGCCTGCTAATGCTGCCCAGACCGAAAACTAGCACCTATTGAGCTGCTGAGCCACAGCTCAGATGGGGATTTGGAGGGCTCTCAGTCGGCAGCTGCTGCCGGACTTATGGCATCCTGTCCAACCATAGATATTGCTATGGGGGAGGTTCCAGTCACTTGCTTAGTGGACACTGGGTCTATGGTGTCTACTGTCACTGAAAGCTTTTTTCAAGAACACTTTGCTTCATGGGGACTTGATTGCCTCCAGTCATGCCATTGGTTACAGCTTCGAGCTGCCAATGGTCTTTCCATTCCTTACATCGGATATTTGGAGTTAGACATCAGTCTTTGTGGTAAGATAATCCCAGGTTGTGGGATCCTGTACCCACTACCCACTACCTGCAAATTGCTGATTTAGGAACCTCTGCCAACCGCTAATGCAATCTTCCGCTCCCCAAAGCTGCCACCCATTATGCCAACTCCCTTACTCACATTGTAGGCGCGGCCATGGGCGTGTCTCTTGCACTTTCCACAAATTCGGTATCTTGCGATCGCGGGGTCAGGATAGAGGGTAGCAGGTGGTCTGACCACCCACTACCCTCTATTCTAAATCTGCGAGATACAGGTACCGCAAGATACCGAGTTTGTGGAAAGCGCAACTGGCATGTCAGCTAGTAAAAGAGCGCGTCCAAATCGCGTCATTGTGCGTCCACTCAGTCACATGTGGACTGCACAACCGGCTCTACCTCTCGATTATGGATCACTGTATTACTTGCATACGTTATTATTTTCTTAAGGGCAGAGGATGTCTGTACAGCTGTGGCATGATCTCATTCAGATGTTTGCTGTGGAGGAAACGAGGAGATCACAGAACTCTGTTGTGGAGTTTCTTGTACTGTGCGCCTCCCTCTGACCCTCTCCTTGCGCTCAGAGCACCTGAGATGCGCTCAATGGTAGAAGGTGGATGTCATCATACCTGTTCCTCTGGCTCAATGCTCATCCAATGATCCGTTCTGCAGTATTTTAAAAAGCACCGCACCCAGCGGCTGTGCATCTTGGCGCAGTGAGCTTCCAGGAAAGCATTTCTTAACTAGAAAAGCACTCGGAGGGTGCAGACCTCCGCCAAGCACAACAGTTCTCCCATATAGCGATTTACAGATTGCTTGAAGGGCTATTTCATCAAAATCCATCCAGAACTTTTTGAGTTATCTTGTACACAGACAGACAGATAAACACCAGCAAAAACAAGCCGGCAAAACATTACCTCCTTGGCGGAGGTAAAAATATTCTTACACAGACAATTCCTATCGGCTACCTGAAAGTCCCAGATAGTTGGTGAGCTCCCGGTAAACACGCTCAGGCAGAGCTGCGAGAGCCGCTGGGAGCGGCTATGCGTCTTGGCGCAGCTGTGCGTCTTGGCGCAGGGGATATGTTCAAGATAACTCAAAAAGTTATGGATGGATTTTGATACAATTTTCAGGAGTTGTCAGAAATGTGAAAAGGAAGAACTGATTTTATTTTGGGTGTGATCCGGAAGAAATCCTGGATTCTGGATCCCTTTCAAATTTTCGATAACATTGCGCTGTTAAGGTTTAGTTGTTTCTTGAACCCTAAAGCAACCACAATGGAGACAGGAAGGGAGTTCTGGAATTTTAAGAGTTTAATTCTCTCAGAAGTAAAAAAGGAGGAATTCAAGGGTTGGCAGCCAAACCAACAATCCAGGGGACGACGAAGGCAAGGAGGTGGCACTGCGAATGGCTGGATCAGGGGTTTCTATGGGAAGATCTGGAGACGAGTCTGGTTGAATGATGACTGAATAGGTACAGGTGTGCAGTGCCACACCTGGGCTGCTCGTCAGATGGGAAGGTGAAACATAGGTGGATCTGAGTGTCTATGTAGAGGATTGAAGGTGGTGCAGTGGGTTGTGCTCAGGGGCCCCAGAGGTGGAAGGTTGTGGGTTCAAAACTCAGCTTGGGACTGTAACATTTGCTCAGTCGGGCTGGAAATTTTGTTTCTCAACATCTCCGTTAATTATTGCCCACAGCTCATGAAATTTCACTCAGTTATTGACAATGAAAACCTCTATAAAATTTCAGAGGCTGATCCGGATCTGATCCAGAGGGCAGATTTTATCACAATCTGTAAATCGCTGTATGGGAGAACTGTTGTGCTTGGCGGAGGTCTGCGCTCTCTGAGTGCTTTTCTGGTTAAGAAATGCTTTCCTGGAAGCTCACTGGCTCTATTTTTTTCTGAGCAGTTTGTTGAAACTTCAAAAGAAATGTACAAAAGAAATGATTAAATCATTTGCTCCACATTAGTTAGAGCTACTTATGTATATATCAGTGCAGAGGAGGAGGAGGAAAGAAGAGGAGGAGGAAGCTCTACAGCAGATTTCCAGACGAGCTGAGCATGAGAGCTGCTCCAATCTGGGTGAAAAGACGCTCCATAGCAGTTTGCTGGTAGCGCAACCTGCTCTTAAAGGCAATGGCTACTGACGCACTGATTGGTTAAACAGGTGGAACGCCCTAACCACTCCTATGCATAATATATGTGTAGCCCTGTGGCTCTTATTTCATTCCCTTATTTACAGAGGTTAAAATGTTTTAAGTTGATAATAAATAACAGTTCATAAGGTGTGAATGTGTTTTAAAAATGTTGTATTATAACATGTTAAAAATTCATTCTATTTACAGTTTAAAAGTCAGAGAGTAAAGGGTGGTGTTAGTATTAGGAAGCAATTCATAGTGGTTATATGCACAAAGAGTAGGCACAGTGTTAATTTTTGGTACAGTGGAGCATCCTCTCATTTTCTCATCTTTGTACCATCAGCCCTGAGCCAATCCTGTCCTCACCTCGTTCAGGTAGGAGGTGCTTAGCGTCAACTACGGCGTTTCAAGGAGAATAGCGGCAGAGCTGTTTTATTTGCGTCGAGCACAAGAGCTGTTTGCTGTAAAGTAAAAATAAAGTAAGAACACTCTAAACTCCCAAGACTGACGAAGAGTCGTCGTGTAGTGGATGTGTGTGTGTACTCTGAGAAGCTGCCAGAGGTAAATTAATGTGTTTTATGTACTCACTGTTATTTGAAATGTGTAAAAACGAGCTAAAATGCTAATCGCTGCTAGCCGTTAGCTTACCATGCTCATAGCCTTTCATACTGTTGATTTTGCATTGTGGCTAGCAATTGCTAATGGTGTTGTTTATATACTGTGAGTTTTCGCCACGTGTTAGCCTGTTGCCGATATTAAAAAGAGTTATTTGATTCAGGACTGGACATTTGCCGTAAGGGAGAGAGTGAGGACCGGGAGAGAGCCCTGGACCGTGAGAGAGACTGTAGCTGCTGTACTTGAGAGTGTGTTTTCCTGCCTTGTGGAGCTGCCCGCTTCATCCTGACCGCCGAAACTACATCGTGCCTTCTGCCCTTTTCCCCCATCCCCCACATCTCTGACTGTTGGATGCGTGAGTACTTTTGCACGTGCTGTTTTATTTTGCGCTGGTAATCCAGTGAAGCGGCCTTTCGTTTTTGGCCTCACCACTCATGAGCATCGACCAGGGCCTGCAACGTTTTATTTTATTTTTCATTTTCTTTAATAGCCCGGTGTGAGTGTGGGCTGTGGACATTTTAACTAATGGTCATTCTCATTTATTTTCACTTCTTTCACTGATTTAATGTGGGTCAAAACTGTGAGATCCTTGTTTGGTTTTTGAACCTTGTTACCAGTACACATTTAAAGGTCAACAGTGAACCAGTTAACTAATTTGAATACGTTCCATAACTGTGTAATAAATAACTGATTGCTAAACTAAATCTGTGTTTTAATTATAAGGATAATACTTTGTGGTTATTTAAAATATAGGTTAGTCAAGACACTTTAAAGGGAAAGTACGTTATTTTGTGCTACTTCTTAGATATCATTGGAGCCAGATTATTTCACATTCTTATTCAGGTCCTTACCGGTATGTTGCGCCAAAACTAGACAAACTCAGGCCCCATTCCAGTGTACTACAACACCCCAATTGATTGTCAATTGCTACTAATTAGCTACCTGGGGCTGGGGTTACATATGCATAATATAGCGGTTGGTGCAGGTAAGATCGCGGGTTTCAGGAGGTGGAAGATTGCGTTCTTTGCGTGGGAACGCCCCTCCTGCTACCTGCTATCCCTTAATAGCAGCTTTAGGAGGTTTGGTGCAAGATTGGGCCCAAGATGTCTAAAATTTGTTCTCAATATTATCTAGCCTGTTGTAACCTAATTATGGACATAATTCCTGCTTCTAAATTCCAGGCAATTATGTGCCTAATCTGCTACAAAAACAAAGCATATTAACAGGACCAGCGCTATCGTATAGGGGGGAAAGGTGATGACAATTATAAGGGCCCACAGCCTGCTAGTGCCCACACACAGCCCCCAGTGAATGGGGTAGGGGGGCCCACACCGATATTCTTTCACCAGGAACGGAATTCCTGGCAACTGGCCTGAACAGGACCCACAACACAAGAGAACACAACATGAAACAAACAGGACAGACTTAACACAAAACACAAAAAATAAGCCAAATAATTGGGTAGAATTAACCCAACAGGTTGGGTGCAATCAACCCACTGGGTTAAAACAACCCAGGGTTGGGCGTGACCAATAGTGACCCAGTGGTTGGGTGAAAGTTGGGTTGGGTTTAACCGTTAACCGATAACAGTATCTCTAACCGATTAATACTAACGGTCAATTTTGTTTTTAAGCTACGTAATTCAATCAACTCATGGGGGCGTGTCGACAGGTGCAACACATGCCATCACATGCGTCACATCACAGCCCACTTAACAGCGAAGATGAAGAGAGCAAAAATAAGTTCTGTGCAGTGTTGTACCTGAACGCGTTCATTGAACGAAAGTTCACGAACTAGTTCATATTTTTCGCGAACGTTAACTGAGCGTGTTCACTTTCCCCTTCACGAGCGTGAACGGGTTCATTTGGGCATTTGTGAACGACGCTCTTTCAAAGTTCACGCACGGTCAAAACCGTGCCACGTTTCTAGTGAACCCTATTTAAAATACACCACAAATGAGCCTGATATGTATCTGCTGAAAGCAATCAAACATGGCATCACAGGCTGTCGCTACCAAATTCCATCAAGACCGACCATTACCCAAAGATTAGAGGCTCGTTTTCAGGAGAGGAAAAAGGAAGTGAAAACGCGATTTGCAAGAACTGAGTTCGTGGCTATTACAACGGACTGCTGGACCGCGCTCACAACAGAGAGCTACGTGACAATTACATGTCACTATATCGATGAGAACTGGAAAGCTAATTCTGCCGTCCTGTTAACGATAGAGCAAGCCAGGTAGACACACAGCTGATAAGTGTCTGCAAACTGGACGAACTAAGAGCCAGGATCACAACACAGCGGGAAGTAAGAGAGTGCTGTGCTCTTATTTTCACCGAGACCTGGCTTTCAGACAAAGTTCCAGAGTGCGCCGTCCAGCTACAGACTCACTCGGTACATCGAGGAGACCGGACCACAGCCTCCGACCAAAGGTGGAGGAGTGTGTGTACTTATCAACAACTCGTGGTGTGGAGATATACGGACTGTACACAAACACTGCTCACCAGATGTGGAGTTTTTACTGCTGAAATGCCGCCCCTACTCTTTACCAAGGGAATTCACTGCTGTGTTTTTGGCCACTGTTTACATCCCCCTGCGTCACCGTGTGGTACGGCAGCACTACTGCAATGGACCACAGACGTCTGCAGAGAGTGGTGAAGACTGCAGAGAAGATCACCAGGACTCCACTCCCCTCCCTGCAGAGCATCTACCATCACAGAGTCCGCAGTAGAGCTGCCTCCATTCTGAAGGACCCCCACCCACCCCCAGCAGGGACTGTTCACACTTCTGCCCTCAGGCTGGAGGTACAGAAGTGTGAAATGCAGGACTTCCAGACTGAGGTACTCCTTCTACCCAACTGCCATCAGATTCCTGAACAGCTGACAGGACTTACAATTTTTACTCTTTTTTTTTTTTTTTTTTTTTTTTTTTAATTTTATTATTTATTTTTATTCTTTATTTTTTTTCCCCACGGACTACCTCACACAATAGACTGCACATATTCCTCTGTTGCACATTTGGATTTGTACTACCTCAGACAACAGATTACACATTTGCACATATCCGCTCTACTTTTGCACAATACTATCATTTGTACATATGTACATACCATCTCTTCTCTTTTATAAACAAGTACTTCTGTACTACTTTGTAATATACTTTTTTCTTTGCACTAGTTATACTATCCATCCATCCATTTTCTATACCCGTTCCATCCTTGAAGGGTCACGGGGATCTGCTGGAGCCTATCCCAGCCGTCTACGGGCGAAAGGCAGGGGTACACCCTGGACAGGTCGCCAGTCCATCACAGGGCTAGTTATACTATTTTATTTATTTTATTTTATTTTTGTTATACTGATTTTAAATGTCTGTTTTGTTTGGCATTCCACGCGGGCAGCAATGCAAGAATTTCGTTGTGCAAGGAAACTTGTTTTTATCTGCACATATGACAATAAACACTGAATCTTTGAATCTTTGAATCTTGAATGCATGCGCGACAACGCGCGCAACATCGTGGCAGCCAACTCTCCCGGGCGGGTCAGGTGAGTCGGAATGGTGGGACGTTTGTGTGTCGGAACGCGGTATTTCAGGATGGTGATATGTCTAAATGGTGGTATGTCGGAATGGCAGCATTGAAGGGCATTTAAATCTTATCGGTTAACGGTTATTAATCGTTAAAGGGCGTCGGTTAACGGTTATAAAAAAAAATCCAAAATGTGCGTCCCTTGTGTGTATTGTCATATTGCTCACGTGCAGCAGCTCCGACAGCCCACTGGTGACCACTGAGGAGGACGGAGTCAAAGTCCCCAAAGACATGGAGCCACAGAGAGACAAAAGGGGCTGATAAGCTTCAGGAGACGACTTATTCATTTCTAGGAGGAAAAAAACATCAGTCCATGGTCCACTAGAGCTGTGTTCAGAGTGATCGACAAACAGCACATTTAAGTTCATCACACACAAAGAAAATATCATTATCAATTTGAATTATCATTCAAAATTATCATGATCAACTTATCACTGAATCAATAATATTATGCAGACAAATTATCTAACGGGTAGTAAACAGTAGGGCAGAAACAGGTATCAGAACATTTTCTATTTCCACTGAACAGTTTACATTTGTTTTTCCAAACTAGGGATGCGCGTGATTAGTCGTCTAAACGATTAAACGTCCGCCCACCTACTAGTCGGCACCGAAAATATTAGTCGTTTAAACCAATTTGTGTTTTATTCATGTACAAGGCCGCTTAACTGTCATACAGCCGCCCGCCACTAGTTGGGGCTACAGAGCCGTCAGACAGCAGTCCCCCTCTCCGCGGCAATGCTCGAGTAGACTTGAATTTTAAAATGGCACGGTGGGAAGATAGTCTCGCAAAACCAGCGCGGTTTGGCGGTACTTTAATCTAGAAAATAAAAACAAGGTAGTATGTAGACTGTGTCAGAAACAACTGGCATACAATCACTTGACTAGAGCAATGCGCAACCACATTCGACTAAAGCATTTGGATGTTAACCTGCATGAGACGACGGCTGCTGATGCTAGCGGTGCTAGCCACACTCAGGCCGATTTGACATTGTTTACCCAGAGACGTGTTCTCCCGTCTGGTCTAGTCGACTAGTTTTAATTAAAATTTTCATTTAGTCAACAGGGAAATTAGTCGCCAGGAACATCCCTATTCCAAACACCTAAAAAGTCTCTGTCTCACCTTCAGGCATGTACCTAAAATAGGAAACCATGCAATGATATTAAATTATTGATGCCTTTTCAATGTTAAATTTGCCATTTTGAACACAAGATGTCTAAAATTTGTTCTCAATATTATCTAGCCCAGTGGTTCTCAAACTTTTAATGCTGCCTACCACCCGAGAAACTGTTCAGCTCTCTGAGTACCACCATGATGACCAATTTTAAAATATAGCCATATATGCCTTCTCAGTTAGCTTTAAATTCATAGGAGAGATGTTTATTCATTAATTTAGTTATTTATTGTTACCTGAATTTAGTTTGAAACGTATTTATAGTGCATTGTATGTTTCCGATTTAATTGAAAAAAAAATTGAAAATGTGGAAGGTCTTGACGTTCCCCCTCCTACCACCAGAGAGCGCTCGCGTAGCACCAGTGGTATGCGTACCACAGTTTGCGCACCACTGATCTAGCCTGTTGTAAACCTAATTATGGAAGTAATTCCAGCTTCTAACTTCCAGCCAATTATGTGACACTTTAAAGCAGGGGTCCCCAACCTTTCTGGGTCTGAGGGCTACCAAGGGCTACTTGTTTGATTAAAAGCCTCTACTGATGTCTTGACATTGTTCTCAAATCACTATGATTGAATAATAATTTGCTTATATGTTATAAAGAACTGTTCTTTATAGGTTATAAAGAAATAATCTCATATTTAAATGGAGAAAAATATTAACTGTAACTAAAATCCTATAGTTGTCACTATTTAGTAACATCCTTGGTGGGCACCTCAGAAGCTCCTGGAGGGCTACCTGGTGCCCGCAGGCACCACGTTGGTGACACCTGCTTTAAAGAGTGAATAACTAAATGCCTAATCTGCTACAAAAACACAAAGCAAAATCAACAGGGCCCACAACACAAGAGAACACAACATGAAACAAACACAAACAGGACAAACTTAACACAAAACACAAACAAAAATCAGATTATACTTACATTCATTGTACTTACACTCCTTTCATCCTGTCATCAAACCCACACTGACTCACAAATCACTCCACGATTTACATTCATCCAATGAGGTAGGGAAGTTAAGTCTTCCAACCGGACCCTGCTCAGTCGCGTGGCTGTCCCTCAGCCATAACACACACGTTACCGAAGTAACACACACAAAACTAACAGCACAGTCAGAGCACCACAGACACACTTGACTCTTTGTTTTCCTCTTTATTTATCCTGTTTTCTATGTTTTATACATTTTCATACCTTTTCTAATTTCTTCTCTTAAAAAAAAAACAGCTGAACTTGTCAGGCGGTGACCTGTGGAACTGGCAGGGTGCCTCAAAATGCAAAATCACTTAAAACACAAAAAACACAGAATCAAACAACACAACGGAGCAAAACAAACAAAACAACTGAAAAACACAACCCAATAATGAACTGAAAATGAAATGAAATGAAAAATACTTTATTATTCCCAGAAGGGAAATTCAACATTGTAGTAAGGGCTTTCACCTCCTTTCCCAGGATGGAAACACTGCTTTGTTGATTCTTGCTCCTCCTGAAGTCGACAATCATCTCCTTAGTTTTGCTGGTATTTACAGTTTTTCTCGATTGCTTACACACATTTTCTGAAAGCATGCTTCATACTCTCAGAACTCTACACACAAATCCAAAATCACACACACAATGGTCAAAACCTCTCACGTCTCCTGCAAAATGAAGCTCTACTTTCAAAACAATGTAATCTCTTCTCAAAATGGTGTTTTGTTGTCAAATGACAAACACAAACCATCAAATGAGTAGACATTTATAAGAACCATTTGAACACTGATGTGCTCAATGTAAAACACTGTGATGAATGGAAAACACTTCTTCTCCTTTCATCATAAGGACTTGGGCCTTTTTTGTTCAGTGTTAAACTTACTACAGACAGTACAGAAAAAAGTGTTGTAAAATATTTTAGAATATTGTTTTTATACTCAGAACAGACAAATACACTGTAACAAATATATTTTATTTTTCCAAACAAAAACAATGTACACAGTGTACATCCAAACCAACACAAAGTTGCAAATTCAAAATAGAAAAATGCAGTTACGGTAAATAAAAAAAAGAAAAAGAAACTATGCTGCATCCTGTCTTCTGTTTGGATCTGGCCACAACACCTCATCCACATCACAGGCAATGTTTTCCCTGGCCAAGCAGTGGGGGAAATATCGCCTGGCATGGCGAACCCAGCCATGAAAAGAATCGGGTGTTACATCTCCACATGCATCTTCCATAGCTTGGAGAAGGGGTATACGTGTTTGTGGTTGTCGTTCATACACCCTCCATCTCCAGGCAGAAAAGAATTCCTCAATTGGATTGAGGAATGGAGAGTATGGAGGGAGATAAACAACTAAAAAGCATGGGTGGGCAGTGAACCAGTTATGAACCAGAGCAGCCCGGTGGAAACTTACATTGTCCCAAATGACAACGAACCTGAGCTGCTCTGGGCCATCAATCTGATCTGGTGGAATGAGTGTGTTGTGTAGGGTGTCCAGGAATGTGATCAGATGAGCAGTGTTGTAGGGGCCAAGGGTAGCATGGTGATGGATGACGCCGTGGTGGGAAATCGCTGCACACATTGTGATGTTCCCTCCGCGTTGGCCAGGGACTTCTACAATGGCACGCTGGCCGATGACATTCCTTCCCCTCCTTCTTTTTGTGAGGTTGAAACCAACCTCATCGATGAAAATGAACTGGTGCTCCACTGCAGCAACCTCCAGCTCAAGGACTCTCTGAAATTCACATGACAAGATCAGAATTAGACAGGGAGTGGTCACTATTGTGAAGCACAATCATTATGATTACAATACTGAAATATGTATTGTGTATTTATAGTATTGAGAGTTCATCAATTGTGGGATTGTATAGGACTTACTTGCACATAGTTATATCGCAATTCTTTGATTCTTTCTGAATTGCGTTCGAATGGCACTCTGTAGGCCTGCTTCATCCTCACATCATTTTTGCGCAAGACACGGTCCAGTGTTGATAAACTGATGCTACCAATATTTTGAAATATGTCATTGTTGTCTATTATTTTGTTTTGTATTTGCCGCAATGTTATGATGTTATTTTCTAGGACCATGTTGACTATTGCAGTTTCCTGTTCTGGTGACAGAAGGCGTTCTCGACCACCATGTGCTGGTAATCTTGCAGTTCTGCAATACAAATAGTAAAATACTACTGTAAATACTGTGTAGGAATATAAAGTAGGAATACATTTCCCAAACTTGAAAGATACTTTACTTTTACAATCCTATAACAGTCCACAGACAGTACTATCCTACTGTACTCATTGAGTACTGTATTGATATGCAGTACTGCAATTTTCAAGTGAGAGTAGATTTCTTACCTATTCTCATTTCTGAAAGTCCGTATGATGGATGCCACGGTGAATCTGCTCAAATTTGGCTGTACTCGTTGCCCAGCTTCCCTCATTGTGAGACCATGGTTGACCACATGGTCAACCAAGGTGGCTCGGATCTCATCTGAAATTACAGTCCTTGGCCGTCCTCGTCCTCGTCCTCCTCGTCCTCCTCGTCCTCCTCCTCTAACTCTCACTCCTCTGCCTCTGCCTCTGTTGGCATCCATTGTTCCAAAACAGACCAGCTCACCTGTTGCTCTTTCATGCTGAAGCTGTGATTGCTAATTGTAAAACTGTGTGGCAAGTGTTTGCTGATGTGGTGAGTCAGTGCACATAGTAGGGCAATTAAGTTTAGAATTTTGAATGACAGTGTGTTCCTTGTGAAAACAAGAGATTTTCTTCATGAAAATTGTGTCTAATGCAGAGAATTGTGTGTAGTGTTTTGAAAAAAGTGTGTTTTAGAATTTAAATTTGAGTGTAAAGCAGAAATTGTGCTTGTAGTTTAGCAGAAATGGTTCAGGGGGCTGGTGCATGAGTTACATGTTGTGGTCATTGTGTCTCAAGTACCAGAAAATGTGTGTAAGCAATCGAGAAAAACTGTAATACGAGATGATTGAACGAGATGACGACTCCTGGCCCGGATGACCCTTTGCCCCGTGTCTCCTCAATCATCTCAGCCCCCCTTCCTGTCTCTCTCCACTATAAATAAAGGCCACTAGTGACAAAAAATCTATAAAAAAATGAAGTTGACTAGTTCTGTATTGACTCAAACTCCGCTGACGGAAATTAAAATCCTGAATCCAAATTTGTATACTGGACTGCCAATCAGCATACAGACAGCCTTTTAACTCAACAACCAAAACGTCTCGTCCGGGGCTCGTCCCATGTTGCCGGCCATTTTCTCTATTTTTTTTATTTTTTATTTTTCTTTCAACAGCTTGTCCTTTTGCTTATGGAAGGCAGGATTTTCTCACCGCTTCGCAATCGGTTCATTCAAAAATTACCCATGGCTACGAAGTTTGAATTATCCATCTAAAACAACTCCGGTCATCACCAGGAACGGGTTTACTGCTGTCTCTTCTCTATTTTTCCTAATTTCTATCCTTTTTTTTTTTCATTTTATCTTTATGCCTTCGGCATGTCAACTCTGGCGGCGCAGCTAGAAGTTCATCAAAAAAAATGTCCTGAGACACACAGCAGCCTGTCAAACGTGCCAGTAATGTTGACGGAACAAAACACAAACAGCCCAGCTGTAATATTTGGAAGTTTGGAAAAACAACAACAAAATTAAACTTTAAAGACTATAAATGCTGTGTATATGTTCTATATGCAGAATTCAATTATCTGAAAATTTTCTTTCCAGCCATTTCCTGTTATGGTAAAAACCATTGGACTTGATGCTGGCCCTAACCTGTACTTCTGTGTAAACTTAGAAACCAGCTGCCCATAGTTACCTTCTCACTAAACTGAAGCAAAAGACAAAGAAATGCACTCAAGTCTTGCTGTGGGTTGTGGCTTGTGGAGTGTCAACAACCTGATCAAATCTATGCAAAGGAGATGTGTTGGACTGCATGAGCCAAATGGTGGTCACACCAGATACTGACTGGTTTTTAGACCCCCCTTCAAAATAAATTAATATCAAAAGTAATTCAAAGTCAACCCTCAAACAAATTCAGATTATTAACAACAAACAAAATCAGCTTCTTTAGATGACATTGACTAAATAAATTCTTTAAGGTTTTTATAAATACCGCCTGTGCATCCTCAGCAAGCATATTGAGGAAATATTTCAGAGCCCTGGAAATTATTTTAAAGGATTTGCTGATTGCTGGTGGGATGCTTAGTAGTATGTACTCAAATGATTAAATATAACTAGCTATTATGACTTGTTATTGCTACTTATTAATTGCAATTACTGTATTTTCACAACTTTAAATGCTCCTATCTTAATATTACAAACTTATCATCAGGTCATCATCAACACATCCAACCTAAAATGATGAATCTGAAAAAGGTCATTTCAAATCAATGAAACAATTATGTGTGTGGTTGTTGGATGCATCACAAATTTACCAGAAAAAACATGGATGTGCCCTGAGATTAAAGTGGTAAATCCATAAAACAAACAGAATTCACAAGAAACATCTGTTACATGTGCAAGACCTTACAAACAAACAGAATCTGCTTCATGTGGCTGAATGTAGGAACATGAACATGAACCAACAGAGACAATCGTATCAGAACAACATCTACCTCCATCTACAAAGACTGATGATGCAACAACAACTGGAAAACATCATGTTTTCTGCTACAACTCCTCTCAATTTTATCAGCCTGCTTCCTACAGAATTTAAGTGTGTGTAGGTGTGTATGTGTCAGTGTTTTTGTGTTGTGGTGTTTGTGTGTGTCTGCGTTTTATGCGTGCCTGTTTGTCAGCCTGTTTTACAGAAAATAAAAAAGGTCAGAACACTGGTCAGAAAGTGTTTTTACTGTGGCAGAAACAGCTTGTCAACAGCTTATTACAGTAGAACTGAAATATGAGCTTCTGTAATGTTAGGAATCCATTCTGAGGCCTAAACTTGCTAAAACTGCCGTGTCATGCTGTGTCATGACTTAAGGCCATAACTTCTAGGCTCGAACCACCAACCTTTCGATTAACAGCCCACCCAGAGATGCCATTGTTAGATAAGAATTTGGATATCTTCTCACTTGTAAGAATTATTATTATTGTGCACGGGTGAAGCAGTCAATTCGGTTGTTAAACAAGGCACTGACAAACGACGGAGGTGCAAAACTAGTTTGTTTGCTTCTCTAAGTTGCATGCAGTCTTTAGAGAGGTCATTACAGAATGCTGAATCGTTCAGAATGACAAAGACAGAGAGGCGGATGGTTCATCTAAACGACAAGTGGAAAACAAGGAAACCTTGAGATCTGTCTAGACGTACCTGCGTTAAAACTTAGCTACTTGATGGAGCCAGTACCATAACAACCTATGACCTCAAATCGACAGGAATCGAGGCTAGAAGTCATGGCCTTAAGTCATGACACACAGCAGTTTTAGCAAGTTTAGGCCTAATAATGGATTCCTAATGTTACAGCTTCATAGTCTTGGGATAGTTGAGGTGGAGTGCATATGTGAGTCCAAACAGAATGCACATTGCTTTTGGCAGATCTTGAATGTTTCCCATCACAACTTCTCCCTCAATGATAATTTTCAACGAGGCTGGACTGAGATGCTGGAAGATGTGAGCACACACAGCACCTTCACACACAATGAGAAGTATCCAGATGTCAAGGTCACGGAAAGAATCATCATCATCAGATTCCTTGACAGAGAATAACAAAGTAGATGGTTACA
>JAGFBZ010001132.1:0-27702 GCA_018398805.1 Hirundichthys speculiger
GAAGGAGAACTTACTCTTCTGCTGTGTGACAAGAAGATTGCCACAAAAAAAAAAACAAAAAAAACTGCAACATCTTTATAAATAACAGATTGGCCGAGAAATTAGTGCTTAAAGGAATTTTTGCTGGCACTTGACAACAACAAACCATGACAACAGGAAGGTTGTTCATATATATAAGAGCATCTGATTCAGCTTTTCAAAGTTCAAAATCATCAAAACTAGGCAAGGATGAGATGTTGACGAGGTAAGGAAGGAGTAAAAGAGCAAGCAAGGAAGGAGGAGGCTTGAACCATTTCTTCTCTCAGTTGTCCCAAAAAATGTGAGATCACTGGCACATAAAATGAAAGAGCTTGGAGCACTGATGAATACAAATCAGGACTGCTCGGTTTTAAGTACTATGTTTTTCACTACAACCTGGTTACAGGAATATATTCTGGACTTTAACACCACTCTACTCCCTCCACTTTGAAATAGTCCAGACAGAGAGAGACTAGGGAAGGCAGTCTCTGTTAAGGTTATTTATCTTGTCAAAGGGTATATAAAATGATAAATAGGAAAACTTTAACTGTAACACTCCTCAGAAGAATGCATTAGAGAGAACATTAACTTGCAAAAAATTTATAAAGTAGTCATCATATGTACAAAAAAAACTTCAAACATCAGAAATGTCAAAAATAAATGAATGAATGAATGCATCTGCATTTTTTTAATAAGAGTTTTGTCCTTGTGCCTTACAAGATAACCACACTTGAATTTTTTTTGTGTAGTGATGCACAGTTATTAGCATTAATCTTTTAACAGCAAACAAAAAAAGTGTATCTCATCCTTATTAAAATCAAAATCAAACACAATGTCCACAAGACATCTTCATTAATACACTGTGTGAACTGAAACAATGTCACTTGTATGGAGCATATAGTGGCAACTGCTCTCATCAGTTCTTAAAACCCTGTACTCAGTACACTTCTAGAGGACATCAAAACTTTTGTAGCAGGCTAAATATTTAGTGGAAGCTTCATCCTGATGTGCAGCATCTGTCTATTTTATTCTTGCATTCAGCCAATGTTCATTGGTGTGGTGATGATTCTTAAATCTCCTCAGGAGAAAAAAATACTATCAAAACCAATGGCATGATAGCTCAGCTTTAAATATTCACATTCCCATATTTTACACATGTTTATTACACATAGTTATTACATGTTTTCCTGTGAGAAAGTGCTTCTTCTTTAAATTTGGTCAGCCATTGCATTTGACAGTGGAACACCAAAATGAAATAAGTACCTTAAGAGTTCATGTAGTATTTCACTGGCAGGTCCTCCGTCTTTAATGGTACAGACATTAGAGGGACTGTTCTTTTGTCCCTTTGTGCTAGGAGCAGATCTGAAATGTCACTGGGAGTGTAAGAAATGATCCAACAGAGGCAGTGGCACAAATGAGAGATTAAAATATTAAAGTGAAGAGAAAAAGGTTAAGGTTTCCCATGTGGAAGAGAAACATTAAATACCGAGAGGGAATTTTTACCTGCTTTGTGCTGTGTGTGTGTGTGTGTATATATATATATATATATATATATATATATATATATATATATATATATATATATATATATCAAGCAACACAGTGGGGTTCTTCTAGGGATGGACGATAACTGTTTCTTTAAATCGATACCGATAACTTTCAGCTCCAAAAGGCCGATACTGATACCGATAACCGATAACACATACATATACCTAAGGTCATTACATCAATACTATGAACAAAATCAAAAATAGTTTTGACTTTTTAAATGAACAGATATTTATTTTTTTCCAGTGAAAAAACTATTGACAAGCCTCTCAAACATTTTCTTAAAGCTTTCAAACAAACCTATTTGATATCTCACATCAACTTAAATAAGGTTCATTACTGACTGATATAAAAAAAATAAAGGCTCCTTGAACTGATGAAAATACATGCATCAGAATTACAAAATGAAAAAGATTAACATTTAAAGGATTTTGGCTTGTGGTTCCATTTAAATTAATACATTTAATTAAAGTAAATGAGGTTCAGCAGTTTGTTTTTTATTTTTTAATCTCATGGAAGCTTTAGATGAGAGGAATGAGGGAGAGGAGAGGAGAGGGGTAGACTGCTGCTGGCTTGCGCACGTTAGCATTAGCTTCCATTAGCTCACATTAGTGCAATTTCAAAACACCATGGAAGTGATTGTTATGTTGTAGGTGGCCGATCGGGTTTTACGTATTAAAGCTTGTGCTTGTGCTTCCTTCCTCGTAGAATTCGCTCGGAGGATTCGTCACAAATAACCACCAAACTATCTTCTTCTGAAACTTTAACGAAGTTCTATGCCGCCATGTTTGTTGTGATCAGTACGCTGTGCTGCAGGCTGCATTCAAATTGTAACGTAAATTCCCATGTTCCCTCGTTTGCTAGTCGTTCTTTCAGCCTTTTCTATTTTTTTCTTTTTTTATGTGTAACATGTCGGAGAATACTGCGAATATCAATTCAAGTCAGCAACTACCAAAATTATATCCGAGTTAACAAGTTGTTTTCTGGCATGAGGGGGTATTCTTGATTTTCCTTATTGAGTAATCATTTTTCTGATTATGCCGACATCACTTGAACACAACATTTACAGCCGGTCATTCAAGGCTCAGAGGGAGCGAGGCACTGCCGTGTTGACAAAATATATATATGTTATCCGGGCTATTTGGCGTGATATCGGAGTTATCGGGATGATGTCATAATTTCCAGTTATCGGCCCGATAGTTATCGTGCACCCCTAGGTTCTTCTGATGTTTGGTCCTTGTATTTGAATTGCCTGTCTTATGAACTCAGTTATTGCTCAATGGCATCACTGTGCCAGGTTACACATAATAGACAGGAATACAGTAATAACTGTATTTGTCAGAATAAGAGGAAGCTACGATTTCCATAACTGCTCTTATCTATTTAGTACTAAAGGTGATTAATGAAGGGGAACTGCAGGGAAATGCTGAAGAGCTGTTCATAACATCCTTATGAAGTCACATTTATGCAGGGTTGCAGGTGCAGTTCTCCAACCACGTTTGGAGTATTAATCCATTGCGTTTCCGTGCTGTTCACTAAACCTTGCTGCTGTATGCCTCAATAGTTCACCTTCAAATGTTACTGGATTCACTGTAACCAAAGATTGGTGACCATGATCATCACACAGCGCCACTGAGTTATACCTTCTTTCCTAGCTAAATGTCCAGCCTGTGTAAGACACTTAGTGGATCCATTTATTTTGCCTCAATTCATTTTTTGTGTACCCCTTTTGAATACTTTTTCATTTTTATTCCCAGTCCTGTGTAACAGTTTTTTCCAGTTCACACCCATCCCAGTGTGTTTTACATGAGAGCTCTGGACACATTTATTTGTGCCCACATCTATCACCTTATCTTTCCTTTTTTTTCTGCTAGCAATAATAATGCTGCTTGAATTGTTCATAAATAGTTTGGTCATAGTGTAGAGACATCTATAGTGTAAAGTGAAAATGATAGTGAAGGCACTCTTAGATCTTATCAAAGCCATTCACAGGTCCATCATATAGTTCCATTTGTGCTTTTAATTCCATCTATAAATGTGATGTATGAGTTCTCCTACACTTGTACTGCCTCTCTCTTTTTGGATGTCAGTAACACCGTAAGCCATTTTCTCTGCTGCTGCCGATTGCTCGTTCTGCTTTCATTATGTATGTTTAATGAAGAAAAGATTCACAGAGACCATTAACTTCCCATAGGCACCCAAATGCAACTCTTCTAATTGAAATGAGGCTCAAATTAGATTATCTTTGAACTGCAATTTACCTCAAAGTATAGTCCCCTTTTCCTGTCCCGTATAATGTAATATAGTTTTCCACTGACCACTGGACTTATTGTTACATATGGTCCAAGAAGGCGAGATATATTGATTATCTCTGTGGAGTAAGACACAGGGCCTTCAGGATACTTCTAGGTGCAGGTTTAGTGTGATGGCTGGCTGAAAAATTGCTGATGTGATAACTGATGCTGTCAAACTGAACAGATCGCACGTCATGTTCTATGTGTCATGTGTTGACAGAAACTAAAAAAGTTTTTTTTTTAATTGTTTCTATGTTTAAAAAATAAAGAAGAAGAATTGGTCAGATTTACTTAAAGATGAGGAAGACAATAAGATTTTCATGGCCTATACATCCACCTGGGTGACATCCATTTCATCTGACAATGGTGACATGAAAAACGAGCGCAGCCGAGGAGCGTGTGTGATTGATAATTGCTGTACTGTGGCTGCCTGCCTGCCATCTCCACTGTGGCCTGCCAATTCATCAGCCATCAGAGGCAGATTGGCCCGATGACTAATGCCTGCGTCTGTCTGGGACAAACCACGGCTACAGTGAATGCTTTCAGCTCCACCCAGACAGCACCCTGCTTTGCAAATCTGGCTTATTAGTGAGGTGACAGTCCAACTCTTGAACCCGGCATCAAATGATGATATAAAAGGAAAGAAATTGTTTGAAGTGCCAAACTGGTTTGACATTTTTGTTTTCCAAGACGCATCTATTTGGTATGCTGTTAGCATCTTTCTGTCACATATACAACACATGTAAAAAGCTCTGTATTCATAAACCTTTCATGCATAATTTTCAATCCATTCCTTGTGTTGATGAAGAACTGATATGCTCACTCTCTGATTGACTTCCTATCTCCATCCATTATTTGTAGATAAGGTCTGCTATTAAGCAAATGAATTACTGCTCCAGTGGGCTTTGCCATCAGATTGTTGTGACTGAAGGTTAATGCAGTGTTATCTGACAGTAAATTGGAGTTTGTTGAGGAACCTCACCTACGATGATGCACTGACTGAAGCATGAGTTCTCGGACCCGCTGTCACCAGCCTACACGGCAGGTCCCGACTCCCAAGACAGCACAAGAAGCTTGATACTTAACAGAAACAGCATCATTAATCAGGGGTTGTATATTAGTCCTCAGTTTACTTTTCATTGTCTTGTCACCTACTGTAATGTACACCAAACAGCCAGACCAAAACTGGCTCACTGTCAAGGCTATTTTGAGGAATTTGGGAAGCAGAGGATGACTCAATGTGCCCAGGGTTGTTTTAAACTGAACATCATGGCTCAAAAGTGTCACACCATGCAGTAGGTCTTAAAATTGTAGTTATTATCTCTTTACGTCAAAGATTTTTGTTGCTGTTGGCTAGATGTCTGGGAGTTGCACTTAAAGTATTTCACACAGTTCAGATTCATTGCATTATATTTTAATCTACAGTGAGTTAACTGAATTTTTTTCCCTCTTATTGTTAAGTGCTGTAATGTCTCTGCATTGGTGAAGCCATTTGCCTCCATTTTACATTTATGTTTTCTGCTTTTCCCTGACGAAGCAAGTCAACCAGCAGCTTAAGAGTTTGGCTTCTCTTCTTGGGGGTGAAAAAAAAAGGAGAAAAAAAAAAATCTTTAGCTCAAGGTTAATTGCCACATTTGAAAAGCTGACCTCTTTTCTTGGTTTTAAATTGATCTTTTTTCTTTGTCTTCTTTGTGTCAAACAAAAAAAATTCTCAAGTGCTGGCAACGCTGAAAGACTGTTCTTGGCCGGGTGCCTGGTTTTCAAGAAAAGATTCTCAAATTTAAAATAGATTGTACTGACTTAACGGAGACAATGAGGGAGTAGAGGTGGATTTTTCTGTAATGCTCTATATAGGTGCTTCTTTTTTTTCTTTTGTTTTGTTTTTGTCCACTATTCCTCATTGAAGAACTATGGTAATTTCCAGAGGAGTAGCTTGGTGCACCATAGATTCTATTTGGGAACTTTAAGATCTCCAAGACTGAGTGTTAATGTTCTGTAAACAGTGACGCCAAGCAAATTTGGCCGCTGACAATCTGCTGTATGTTGCAAAAAGAAAGGAAAAGAAAAGATCATTGCTTCATCAAATTTTATAAGATTAAGAATAAGAGCTGGAGTTATCCAGCAATCAGGACAAATCTATGCCTATTAAAAAAAGACATCAGTAAAGAAGAACATTCAGAGACCACATCAGCAACGAACACTGTGTGTTGCAGGTAATTTAGTGCTTCTTCATGTGTAATTTTCAGCCTAATATTATTTTAATTGAATTTTCAATAAATGGAAGCCTGGAGTGATGACTGAGTCATTTCAGAGGAAAAGTGTTTCCTGCACATGAGTTATACAGTCAGAAAACAAGACACCGATTAAGTGGGCTACATGAGTTGTTTTTTTGTTTGTTTTTTTTTTACTTAAAAGAAGATGAATGATGAGATGATAAGATGTAAAAAGTGAAGCACAGCCTTGGGTTTTGTCCATACTTCAACAGCACAGAGGAGAGGATGTGGTCCTTCTGTATGGTGACTGCAGTTTCATTGTTGTTCATAAAATCTCTTCAAAAGTGATCCCAGCATTGTTCCCTCCTTCAGAGCCTTAGGAACTCATGCTTATTTCTAATGTTCATTTTCTTTTTTCCACCTTCAGATCATTGATTGTATCTAGCATGAGGGGTACATTCTGTTAGGTTTTATCATGTTTGTTGCTTAAAGGTGGAGTAGGTGTTGTTTGAAAAACGGTTCCAGCAATCCAACTCAAGTGAGATTTTGAAAATATACACTCCCTCCCTCCTCCCAAAGGCTCCGCCTCCTCCTCTTCAGCTCACCCCTCGAAACCACGCCTTCACATGATTCACGACTGCATGAACCATAGGGAGGGAGGGAGGGGTGATATTTGATGGACGTATTAGGCAGCCAATCAAAATAGTGATGATCACTTTTTTGATTGGTCAAAGTTTTTCTCTGATTATACCTTCTAGACTGGACCAAAATGTTTAGTTTTTTTTGCAAACATTTTATTTCAGTGGGTGCAATGGAAATGTGAAAAGGTTTTCAGGCAATATTGTAAAAAGTGTTGCAAAAAAACAACACCCACCCCACCTTTAATTGTTTTACTGGTAATTTTTTTTTTAATATTTACTCTTGTCAGTGTAATTTCTGTTATAGATTTTCTTTCTGTTTCACCTATTGAGCTTTACTGCCTGTTTTATTTTTCAGAGCTTGTCTCTCATGCATTTTCTTTACTGTTGTCCATAAGTTTTTTTGAAGAGTTCTTTCGAAGTTTCTGTGGTGGTTTGCACTTTTAAAGTAAGGTCCTGTGTCCGGCTGTGGTGGCTGTGTGGCGGCTAAACCTCTCTCATTTTCCTGGAGGCAACCCTCCCAGCTGCGTCGAGGAGTGATTGGTCTCACCTGCATCCACTCCTCTAATCAAGATGCCTACTTGAAGCCTGCTGAGGCACTGATGCCAGATTATACAGAGACCTACCGTGGTACCAGTTGGCTCCCGTTTACTATTGTGGTAACGTTTTTGATCTCGGATTTCTAATGAGCTTCTCCTCCGTTCTCTTCCAGTGCCTCCCATGCCCCCACAGCCCTGCACTCACCGGACGTTTTTGTGGACCGCATGCACTTTTTGTGTTTCTTTCTTTGTGGACTGTTTCCTCGTTGGAAATAAATCTTTGTTCAAACCTTTGCCGCTTCCGCTCCTGGGTCTCCCCTTGCACTACACATCAGTTTCTTTCCCCCTCTTACTGCATGACAGCATCTTGCAAATGGGCGGAACGAGCAGGTCTAGAAGCCAGCTGGAGCACGCCCATCTTTGCAAGTTTAAACTGGCTGGATTACCTTATGCTAACCTATGATGCTAATTCATATTGCTTGACATCCATGGTGATCTGTTGAACATCCTCATTTCAAGTGCTGCCAGAGCTGAACCGGGACTTGCAGAGCTCTGCTGAGACCCTCTGTCACTCGTGGGGTTTAAACCTGTAACAGTGGCCTGTAGATTTGGCAAGTCTACCACTATAGGCCTGTGAGTTGTGGACTGATTAAGCGCCGGTCCCTGTAGACCTCCTGAAATGATCTGCCATATTATCTGACACATGGTTAGCACAAGCTGCCTGCTGCTAAGCTAAACTTCATCCTTATCCCTTCCCGGCCAACCGGGACAGCCTGCCAGTTGTGGTGGTCAGTCAGTACATTTAACAACACAACAAAAAAAAAGATTCTCTTTAATATATGAATGACTATCTTCTGTTTGGTCTTCATTCAGCACAGAAGTTATGCTCAGAAGTCAAGACAGTGCTAAGTGCTAAGTAGAAAAAGTGATGATTGGCTATGCACACCAACATGTGAATATGGATAGTTTCACCTTATTTAGTACAAAAAACAAAATAAAATTCAGAAATAAAGGGAGAAGATGACAACTGATACATGTCGTCACTTAGTATTTCAGTGCCAGAACGCCTTTTAAAGCAGTGCAAAGGAACCTTTGTCATTTATTAGCTCAGAGATTAAGTTGCTTTTACCATGCTGTCCAAGGTCTTGTTTGGTCTCTTGTTTTTTTTTTTTTCCAGAGCTTGTCTCTCATGCATTTTCTTTAATGCATGATGCACCTGTATTGTGTCTCATTGTATATTATATGTCATTTCCTTATTGAGCTTACTAAGGATGTTGCATGCCTGAAAAGAAAATGTAGGGGAGGGTGGGGTTTTGTGAGACAACCCATGTATCTAAGAAATAGATCGCACCTGTGGTCATTTGAACAATTAATTTTCAAGAGCATCCCATTTCACCTTGGCGATGAAGAACAGGACTTCATTTTGCTGTGGTAAGCATGTGTTTTGTACAAAATATATTTTGGGATGTAAAAGTACATTTTTGGTTTACAAAATAATCAACTATCTTGCTAATGGTAATTGATTTAAGTAGACAAACTCATATCCCATATATTGTCGAACTATCGACTTTTAAAATGTTGTGACAATGCTAGTAAAAGATTAGCCTGAATTGCGCAGAGGCTGTTTTTTAAGAAAAAAACTGGTGGTGGGTTAAAGTGAGACAAATGCCATGGGGCAAAGTAAGAAAGATGTTTTTTTTTTTTTCCATGTCATAAACAGTTTAAAAAAATCCATAATGCCAAGGAAATACAACAGGAAGAAAACCTGGGGCAAAGCCTCCCTTGAGGAGATGGAAAGTGCAGCCACTGAGGTCAAGCAGGGAAAGTCTTTAGCAGGTGTGTCAAGGGACCAAAATATTGACTAGTCAAGCCTCCTAAGATTTATAAGGAAAATATAGAATGGGGAAGTGAAATCAGTAGCCTGGGGTTCGGTGGCCCAGGCAGAGAGAATTTTCACTGATGAGATGGAGAAAGAACTTTCCAAACACCTGAAAGAACCATGGCCTCTCCAGCTAAGTGCCGCCAACTGGCATTTGAATATGCAGAAAGAAATTATGTCCTTTTTCCTGCCAATTGGACAGAGACGCAGTGTGCAGGTAAACCAGGGTGTGCAAGACTTCATATGATTTCCAATGGTAACTAAGGCTGATCTTCCCACAAGACTAAATCTAATAATAATGGATTGTCTATAGGTCAAGAATGCTTCCGCAGCTTCCGAACACGTCGCCATCTTTCTGTCCAAACTCCAGAAGCAACATCCCTTGGAAGGGCCACTGCCTTTAATAAAACAACTGTTGGGGAGTTTTTTGATAATCTGGCAGTAGTCATGGACAAGTGACAGAATTAATTATTCCACTGCAAATATTATTATTATTATATTATTATATATTAATAATATATATATATATATTTATATTAAATATTATTATTATTATATTATTCTGGCTTTATATCTAAGATTAAGTAGTCTAGATTCCCTTCCTCCTTGTCTATAACAGACATAAATTTCCACACATACATGATTTTCAATGTGGATGAAACAGGTGTCTATTCAGTACAAAGGCCTCACCAGGCAAGATACACCATACACACAAGACTGACATGTGTAGTTTGTAATAACATAATAACCAGCTAGTTATTGAAAGAATGCTGAAACTGCTATTTGTAATGTTGTTGCCTGCACTGTGGATGAAGTGGATGAACTGAAAACAGAGACTAACACGCCATTTATTCTCAACTTTCTGTTTGATTCAGGTTGTGACACAATGAGGGAAAAGGCAAGTTGGTAGGCTGAAAGAGGGGAACTGGGACCAGGATGCTCCACCTCCAGAAGACGACAGGGAAGGTTCGCACCCTGCAGATGATCCACCTGAATATGAACCTCCCGCTGCAGATAAGTCACCCCTCCGTACTAATTTGCCCACTCCCTCACCAGCTGACACAGATGTGCGACAAATGACTAGCCTCCCTGGATATGTGTCTCCTCAGGAAATCATTGCACTTCCCAAATGTCCCCTCAGAAAACAAACCACATGAAAGCGTGTGAACACAACCATCTTCTCTGATACTCCTGAGATGCAGGAGTTGAAAAAGCTTTTGAATTGAAAAATTTTGAATTGAAAAAGCTTTTGAAGAAAGAAACTGGAAGAGAAAATTCAAAACAGCAAACAAAAAAGAAAACCAAAAAAGAAACAGATCAAGAAGAAAATCAAAGATAGCAGCTATGACGAGAGTGATGTTCCTCTGCCACTTGATGAAGCATCTAATAATGATGATGATGAAAGATCTGAGCCTGAGAGAGGTCAACATGGAAGCACAGATCTGTCATGGGGTGACTTTGTCATGGTCAATTTTGCAACCAAACTCAGGAATGTCCATTACATTGGTAAGGTTGAGAAAGTTGACAGTGATGAAATACTAACACAATTCCTTGGAAGAATCCAGGGAAACGGGAAGGTGTGGCAGAGACCCATTTTTGCCATAAAGCAAAACGATGTGACATATGTTCCAACAAAAGCAATGTTGTGAGGACTCTGCTGCAACCTACGAGGCCTGGAGGGACCACGCGAAGAGAGCATCTCTTTATCTTTCCGTACAACCTTCAGGGCTGAAATGTAGAAGGCCTCGCTACGGAGGGAGAGATGTCCTAATCTGAGTTTCCCTACTGTGAAAATGGTCCTTTCTCTCATTTGAATAGTGAATGAAACATTTTGAATGATATTTTGTTGTATTTGTGTTTGTTCAGAGTTACCTTCAGAGTGGGGAAAAACTATGTGGATCATTTTACTCCTAGCAGGGTTACTTTACCCCCTTGAAATCTGGGCTTTGTTTACCATGTAGCTGGGCACAAATGAGACACTTGACCACTTTTTTCAAAAACGATCATATTTTCACTGTCTTTAGTCCTGCAAGCATTCTGATCATTTTACATTCTTAGGAAACATCCTAAATTAATGGGAAATGTGTTAATTTTAGAGATACATCACTTTAGCTTGCTGGTGGGGGTGTTGTAAAAACAACATCTTACATTATCCACTCCCCCCTATGTGTGTATGGTTCATAGCCTAAATGAAATATAGTGGATGAGAAAATAAGATAAATCATGGGTTCATGCTGTCTGTACAGACATAGACGTCAAAGTAATTCTGACAATTAATTTTCTTTTATTTGCATTTTTCATAGTGTTCTATCTGCTGCTGATTTGAATAAGTATCTGCATCGCCGTGCATTTTAAGACAAACTTAAATTCTTAAAGGAGCAAAAAGCGAAATCATTTCACCGCTAGGTTTGCTGTTGAGCACTGCCTGTAGACCAAAACAAAGTGTGCCATTAGCCACACCTCCCTCTGCCTCTGCTCGCCACCAACCCCCCCCCCCTCCCCTCCACTAGAGATGCGCGGATGAACCGCGCGGGCGGAGCGGATAATCCGCATATCGGGCGGATGACTCGTCAAAAAATAATACTTTAATTAAATTCGGGCGGGTTGCGGTTGAAGCACTCAAATAATAATAATAAGAAAAAATATTTTACATATTATTAAAAAGGTTCGGTTTTGAAAATTGGTGAAAAAACGTTCCTGCAAATGGATAGCGGGCGGATAGAGATTTTAAGAAGCGGTTGCGGGTTAAAATATACGTCATCCACGCATCTCTACCCTCCACACACTCCCCCACTACACCCCCGCTCGCTTCGAAGATCTACCTACACCGAGCAAAACATCACCATGGCGAGTAACAAAGTAAGTCATTTATAACATTATAATGTTTATACTGGTTTGTCCGTAAATTAATCTTTATGTCACTAATTTAGTGAGTCACCATTAGCATCAAACGTTATCTATTCGCCGCTAATTGCGTTAGCAGACAGTTCAACGTTAGTAACAATATGACGGTGTTACACCCTGAAAAGGGGGATATATTGATAGAAACTCTCAGACACGAGGCTTCCTCTCAGGCAGCTTCATTAAGAGTGATTGTTCAAAAAAAGTACATACAAAGTCACCCGATTCACCAAACATGAACACACATTGTAGAAAAATAGGCATTATCATACCTCACAGTCAGTTTCATGAAATCACTTTGAAGTAAATTCTCAAATGTAGAAATGCAGCAACAATTAGCAGAAACACATACACAACAGTAACATCCTGCTTTAAGTGTCCATCACTGCTAAAGAAATTACATATACACTAAATACTGTACAATTTATGTGCCTGCTCAGTAACCCAATGCTTTGTGCCACCAACCGAGTGGGTGAAGCTAAACTAGACTGGCTGTCTACCAACTGAAATCTAACATGAGAATAAATCTCCAAAAACATTCAAAATGTACATGAAATACATATAAAACAGTTTATAATGTATTCTCCAAAGCTCAAGAACAATAATAGACCCAATATACCTGAAAAGGGGGATATATTGATAGAAACTCTCAGACACGAGGCTTCCTCTCAGGCAGCTTCATTAAGAGTGAAGCATCGTGGCCGAGGGCTCCCCCTACCGACATCTGCAGACAAAACTAATCGATCACGATCAACTTGTTCAAGGCTCAACAGGTAGATCACAGATAAAAACAGTCAACGCTACCAGAGTTTAACAAAATGAGAGACATTTAAATCTATTTCACACAAACAACACATTTTAACTCTTTTGCAATGAATTTTAAATCAATAAGTATGAAAGGACTTTGCATTTATAGCTTATTTATTTATCAATGAATTCTGTTCTTGTTCTCTTTTTACTGACTGATTTTATTAATTATTTTTAAACTGCTTTAAGTGACTACTGCACTGCATCATGAATTTATTCAATTTGACAGTTTTTAATAAAATCAATCTATCACACACTCCCCAGCAAAATTTGATGTCGTCCCGACATCACAAACTTTATGAAACAAGGGCTCTTGACTGGTTTTGTTTTAGTTATCTTAACTGTGTCTCAGGGGCAATTATTAAATCAATGACTGCTGCCTACAAGATCTACTGACCGTTAACATGAAGTCAAACAGTATCTGTACAGTTCAAATTCATCCTGTGCTTAGTGTCCTTGCATGAGGAAAGGTTGGTAAAATGGGAATGGGCTCATCCACATTGTCACTGGCTGTACATCTGTGTACAGTATGGGCTGGGACTGGTAAAGCGTATTATTTACATGTGCTGCGCTGTAGCATGCTGGAGTTCCAAGTTGGTCATAAGTGAAGATTTTAGGGGCTCGCCTTTCTCTCCTTGGTAAGTCATATCCTTGTTGTCTGTCATTTTCAGGGGGGTCTGGGTACAGGGGTATGGGAATCTCCTCCTGTGTTTCTTCGTCTGGTTCTACATCCTGACTCTGAGTATCAACATCCTGCAGTACCTTTTCTTGCTGTGTGTTGAACTCGTTCGTGTTTGTCATGTGCTTTTCTCTATCCACTGGTTCATCAGTGCTCGGCACTGGTGCTTCTTGGTCACTGTTCTCCTGTGTGTCAACCATGGGCATTTGAGACTGTACAACTGGTCTGTAATCGTATTCACATTCATCCTCATCATCTTCCTCTTCCTGATGTGTACTGTCTGTAGTTGTCTCCCTCATTCTTTCCTTCTGTTTAGGTGTTCCTTTTGGTTGAATTTCCAAAGGTAAGTGATCACACGGTAGCAACAGGTTGCGATGCAAGATTCTTGACCTTCCTCTTCCTTGTTCAGGCTTAACTTCATACACTGGAATATCTTCCCCAATCTGCCGGATCACAACATGGATAGTCTCCTCCCAGTGATTGCGAAGCTTTCCAGTGCCACCTCTGGGAGTCAGGTTCCTGACAAGGACACGATCACCTGGATACAACACTGAGCTTTTTACTTTTTGATCATAATGTTTTTTTTCCTCTCTCTGCAGACTTTTTCACATTTTCTTGAACTATGTCATATGCTTCCTGCATTTCACATCTCCACTTCTCCATGTATGTTTGATGGTCAGCTTTCCCTGTCACAGAAGTGAGGCCAAACAGGAGATCGATAGGTAATCTTGGTGATCTTCCAAATAGAAGGTAAAACGGAGAGAATCCCGTGACCTCAGATCGTGTGCAGTTATATGCATAGATTAACTTGTTCAGAGATTCTTTCCAGTTTGTTTTCTGTTTGTCGGTAAGTGTCTTCAACATTTGTAATAGTGTTCTGTTAAATCGTTCAACTTGCCCATTTCCTTGCGGGTGATAAGGTGTTGTCCTTGATCCAAGCACACCACAATTCATTTTCAGTTGGCTGAAGAGCTGATTCTCAAATTCACCACCTTGATCGTGGTGTATGCGAACTGGCATTCCAAACTTAAGGGCATAATCGTTGAATATCCGATCGGCAACTGTTTTGGCAGACTTCGAGGTGGTGGCGTAGGCCTGTGCGAAACGTGTAAAATGATCAACAATGACCAAGATGTACTCGTAACCACCTTTACACTTATCTAGATGGAGAAAATCTATCGACACCAGTTCAAATGGCTGTGTGGTTACAATACTGGTCAGAGGCGCTCTTTGTTGTTTACATGGTGTTTTTCTGTTTCAAGCAAGTACATGTCCTTAATACATAATGTTCGATTTCTTTTTGCATGTATGGCCAATAGAATCTCTCTCTCTGATTAAGGATGTTGTTCGATCAATGCCTTGATGGCCCATTTCATCATGCAGTTCTTTCAGGACAATGGACTTGTACATCTCAGGTAAGACTAACTGTGTTTTACTTGCAGTTTTTCTGCGAAGAATGCCATCTTCATCAATGTGAAGTCTTTCCCATTCACGCAACAGACTCTGACTTTGCATGCTGAAAGCATTAAGTTCATGGCCTGATGGCTTACTGTCTTCCAGTTTGCACTGTATTATTGGACCAATGTTCTTGTCATCTTGCTGTGCTTTTCTGATCTCAGCAATGGAGAATGACTTGTACATTTCCTCCTCCACAGCTGCACATTGGAGAGGAGCAAGTACTGGACAGACCCATAGTGAGCTGGAGTTTTGAGTCTCTACAGCTTGAGCTGTTGCTGCCACACAATCTGACGTCAGTTCCTTAGTACAGTGTTCCATCATCTCCTCAATACTTACAGGCATCCGTGACAGGCTGTCGGCGTCCACATTTTCTTTACCTGGGCGGTATCGAATGGTAAAATGGAAGTCTGCAAGTTCTGCGACCCAACGACATCCGGTTGCATTGAGCTTAGCACTTGACAGGACATAAGTAAGGGGATTGTTATCACTGTAGACAGTGAAAGTAGGTGCATAATAGAGGTAATCCCTGAATTTTTCAGTGACTGCCCACTTTAAGGCGAGAAATTCTAATTTTCCTGAGTGGAGATGGTAATTCCGCTCAGCGGCAGTCAGTGTTCGGGAACCATAGGCAATCACACACACGGAGTTTGCCATTTTGTTGTTGGTATAAGACGGCCCCCAGACCTTGGTTCGAGGCATCTGTGTGGAGTGTAAATGGCTGTGAGAATTCTGGGAACCCAAGGACAGGTGGCTCAACCAGACAGTCTATTAGCTGCTCCAAAATGTGTTGATGTTCCTCTGTCCACATAATTGGTTGGTTGGATGGTACTCCTTTTCCTTTTCCCGTAACCCCTTTCCTGTTTCTCATGTTTTGTGTCTTATTATCATGTTCTGACGTGTTTCTCAGCAAATTATAAAGGGGCCCAGCGATACGAGAAAAATCTTGTATGTATTGCCTATAGTAACTTAGCAAGCCCATGATGGTTCTTAGCTCCCCTACGTTACTTGGCCTCTTATCTTTTAAAGCTCTCACAGCAATGGTATCAGTTGGATCGATTTTGCTACCTTCAGCTGAAACTATTCGTCCCAGGTAACGAACCTCTCGTTTAAATACTTCACACTTACTGGGTTTTAATTTGATCCCATATCTTCTCAACAGCTGAAGCACTTTTCTGACATGATTCACATGATCCTCGAAGGACTGACTGTACACAAGTGTGTCATCCAGGTAGGGCACACAGATGTTGTCTCGCACGTCTTCCAAGCACTCCTCCATGCATCTTTGGAAAGCTGCAGGTGCATTCATTAGCCCGAATGGAATTCTTATCCATTCGTATAGGCCCCATGGAGTCACAAATGCAGTCAGGGGTTGGCTATTCTCATCCATGAAGCCTTGATGGTAGGCTTTTCCTTGGTCTAGTAATGAGAACCATGTATTGCCACCAAGACTGTCAAGGATGTCCTGCACTCGAGGGATTGGTTGTCTGTCAGGATAGGTCTTTCTGTTCAGTTCTCTGTAATCTATGCAGAGCCGAAGGCTTCCGTCCTTCTTCCTTACACAGACTACTGGCGAAGCATAAGGTGAGTTGGATTTCTTTACCCATCCTTGAGCAATAAGATTATGCAGATAATCCTTCATCTCTTTATATAGTGGCTTTGGAACAGACAGGTAAGTGCGTGCTACAGGGTCCATATCCTTCAATGATATGCTCAACTTCAATTTCTCGATACATCCAATGTCATCGTCTGATTTGGAGAAAGAGGAGCATTCATCACGAAGCATATCCTGCACTACTAACCTTTCAGATTCACTCAGATGACTCAGATTAATAGGTGGATCCCATGGGTCAGTAGTTTGCTCACTCTCTGCACTGACTTGACTCACTGACACAGTCGGACAACAGTCAGGTTTCTCCAAAACAGTCGCTGGATACACAGCCTGAATCTGTTGAAGGGTACCCACGACAGTTCTTTCTGACAGTTCGATACTGTGGTCAGTGGGATTTTGCACATCAAGAACAATGTAAGGTGAAACACCAGACTTAAGTTCTACCAAAGTCTCACAGAATTCAAGGCCCTCCGGCCATTGAGGGTTTGTTTCAGGCTCAAACAGGAGTATAGTGTCTTTCTCTTTGGTAGCTGTGTCTGCACCTTGCAATCAATCTGAACAGAAGTGTGTTTTTGGTATGGTGACTTTCTCTTTTGTAGTTTTCACAACAAAAGCACATGACTGTTCAGTTACCACCAGATCAATGAAAGCTGTGACATTTTCTTTTTCTTTTTCAAGACTGGAAAAAGCTGCTGTTAGTGCCCCATGCCACTGTTCTTCCCTTGCAGCATCAAGTTGTTCTTTGGTATGGGTTTTCACTATTTGCTCTATAACATTAAAGCCTAGGATGGGCTGTGAAAGGTGTTTGCCCTTCATCACAAGCATTGGCACAACAAGTTCTTGAGGGTTGGCTCCCTTTGCGGCTAATCCAAAAGTAACCTCAATGAAGCCTTTATACGGCATATTCTGTCCATTGGCAGCTGTGATTTTCAAATCATCAGGTGCATCCAGCAACTCAGAGACATCTCTTAACTTCTCATTTGGCAAATGTCTTTTTTTCCACTCCTCATCAACAATACACACCTGAGAGCCTGTATCCCATAATGCTTGTGTCCTACAGTTTTGTATGTAACACACTCAACCATACACCGTTTCCCTACCAGGGCAACAAGGTGAGACTGTCTGTCTTCTTTCTTGGAGTGGGTGGACTTTGAACCTGAGTGAGAATGCTGGTGTACTTGTGAACTAGAGTGCTGATTTACTTGTAGGTGAAGGTGCTGATTGCATTGCTTTTTATGTTTTGACCAATGTTCAGCTTGGCATGTTTTAGAACAATAAGAGTCCATTTTACATGATGCACACTGCCGCAATCGTCGATCTTTTCCAGAGACACCACAGCGGGAACAATGCTGTTGGGACATTATATTTTGGTTGGTTACTCCCTGTCCCGCGGGTGTAACCCTCTTTCGTTTAAAGGACCATCCCTTTCTTGTCTGGTGTCCCTCACCTTGCAGCCTGCAAGGTAGTGTTCATTACTTCCACATCTGTAGCAATGGGTGCAGTATTCATTGCCACTCTGCTGACAGCCAATGCATTTTCTTAGGCGTGTGCGATTTGGGGTGTAGTATGGGCGTTGTGGAGCAAATCTCTGTTGATATTGAGCAGTATCTCCTCTTCGTTCAGGCCCTGGGGGAGTCCAAAAGCTCGGTGGTGGATACTGAGACTGGAAGGGGGGCATAAACTCCTGTGTTGTGGGTGGAGTTAAATACTGGGCCTGTACTGAGTTGGGCTGTCGAATTGACTCTCTAATTTGTGCGACTTCAGCACCTAGGTTTTTCAATATAGCCATATCAGAACGTATTTCTCTCAGTTCATTTAGTACATCAGGCTGTGTCTTATTGGGGTGTTCTAGATTGTTATTTTTCCCTTTTTTCTCTGCAGGTGTTTCATTATGCTGAACTGAGTGTACAGTGACTGGCCGCTGTGGCATAAGTAGTTTCTTTTTATTTTGTCTTTCTGTTTCGTTTGCACAGGCAATGTTGAGTTTTTCAAGGAGCAGCTCATCACTTACGGTCACTTGTTGCAAGTAAGGTTGGAGGTCACTTCTTATGTTATCATTTTGCAGGCCTGTCAGGACAGTGTGGAGAACATGCTCTGTACAAGGACTGGATCATATTTTAGGCCGGATTCTGCTTCCTGTGAAGCAAACAGAATTTTCTGTCTCAAATCTAGAGCACGGATCAGAAATGTTTGTGGATTTTCCTTGCTGCTTTGGATCTCTGAGGTGAGTTGTTTGTACAGTTCGGTTGCGCCCCTTTCCTGATAATGGGACCTAAGGATCCTCCGTAAGGTGGGTAGGGTAAGATTGGATTTGCCCTCGAGGTAACTGCGTAGTTGTAAGCCTGGTGCTATTGCCCTAATCACTGCATCAACTATTTCGATTTCAGGGAAACCCTTGGTAATGCCTTGTTCAATCTGGTGTGCTAGGCTTGAGAAGGTAAGTTTGTCTTTTTGCCCTGGCTCACCGATCTGACCTGATATTTTGAATTCTCTGTTCCACTGTACTGATAGATGGGGTAAGGTTGTCTGTTGAGTAGGGGCCTGGTCTAGCTCAACAGTGTTAACTCCTTCATCTACTGATTTTTTGACTCCACTGGTTTGTTTTAATTTCTCTGGCTGTGAAAGTGTTAATGCTTGTTGTAATCTTGCAATTTCCTTTCTTAACAGCTCCTCTCCTAATGGCTGACAGACCTGCTCTTGCACCACTTCTGCCTGTTTTGCATCTGACACTGCCTGTTCTGGTACTCTATTTTGTATGGAATGTTGCAACTCAAAGATTTCATCTTTTAGGCTTAATAACTCAGACATGCCTTCGTCCTCAAGTTCACCTAACTCTTCTCTCTCTAAATGCCTGGTGATATAGGAGATAAGAGATGAACGGCTTTTGCCCGACACTCTCTCAAACCCTGGACCAGCAATAGTTAGAAAATCGCAAACTTCAACCAATGCATCTCTTGTCAGTGTGTACAGTGCACCACCAACTTCAAGTTTCAAGTCCTCCAAGTCTGAAGAATCCATCTCAAGTCTCTGGCCGTGGACAATATCAGTGTGGTGAAGTACCCTCTCTCTGCAGAATCGACAACGCAGCTCTCCTGGCACCCGTGGTTAACCTCAGATGGCACGCAAGTCTCTCTGCTCAGATGAACCACCACACGCTATCGTCCACCCTGGCTGAAGATATGGGGGGGTTGAATGATGACTGGGGACGCCTATCTGGAACAGCTGGCCCTCGTCTCACTCATCCCAGCGGTGCCTCCAAAATGTTACACCCTGAAAAGGGGGATATATTGATAGAAACTCTCAGACACGAGGCTTCCTCTCAGGCAGCTTCATTAAGAGTGATTGTTCAAAAAAAGTACATACAAAGTCACCCGATTCACCAAACATGAACACACATTGTAGAAAAATAGGCATTATCATACCTCACAGTCAGTTTCATGAAATCACTTTGAAGTAAATTCTCAAATGTAGAAATGCAGCAACAATTAGCAGAAACACATACACAACAGTAACATCCTGCTTTAAGTGTCCATCACTGCTAAAGAAATTACATATACACTAAATACTGTACAATTTATGTGCCTGCTCAGTAACCCAATGCTTTGTGCCACCAACCGAGTGGGTGAAGCTAAACTAGACTGGCTGTCTACCAACTGAAATCTAACATGAGAATAAATCTCCAAAAACATTCAAAATGTACATGAAATACATATAAAACAGTTTATAATGTATTCTCCAAAGCTCAAGAACAATAATAGACCCAATATACCTGAAAAGGGGGATATATTGATAGAAACTCTCAGACACGAGGCTTCCTCTCAGGCAGCTTCATTAAGAGTGAAGCATCGTGGCCGAGGGCTCCCCCTACCGACATCTGCAGACAAAACTAATCGATCACGATCAACTTGTTCAAGGCTCAACAGGTAGATCACAGATAAAAACAGTCAACGCTACCAGAGTTTAACAAAATGAGAGACATTTAAATCTATTTCACACGAACAACACATTTTAACTCTTTTGCAATGAATTTTAAATCAATAAGTATGAAAGGACTTTGCATTTATAGCTTATTTATTTATCAATGAATTCTGTTCTTGTTCTCTTTTTACTGACTGATTTTATTAATTATTTTTAAACTGCTTTAAGTGACTACTGCACTGCATCATGAATTTATTCAATTTGACAGTTTTTAATAAAATCAATCTATCACACTGAGACACAATCATTTTGTTGGATTTTGTTTGTAGACTTTTTTTTTTTATTTTTTATAAATACAGGATGACATTAATGCCCTGGCAGTGGCAATAAGCTTAATTTTATTTTCCATTTTTAAGATGAGATTTACACTAAATATGTGTTGCTGACAAGTGCTGATGTTAAAAGTGTTTGAACAACAAATGTTATGACACTTTAGTTCATATGGCAGCAGAACATTTCAATAAAAGTGACCTTTACACTACTGTTGAATGCATTATTTGATTTTGAGTATACAATGCGATTAATCGTGATAATCAGGGAAATAATGCGATTAATCGTGATTAAAAATTTTAATCGTTGCCCAGCCCTAATAAGAAGTTAATATTCCGGGATGAAGGATGATTGACGCATCTCTCAAGACGGCGCTGGCATCATTGTCTACGAGTTTTTGATTAATTTGATCAATAAATGGAATTAATCTGAGAAACTGCAGCTGTGACAGTCTGAAGTACGAAACGTTCATGTCAAAGCACCAACGACAAATGATTATCATTACAATAAAAAAAAAAGCCATGTTCCTGTTGGCATTGGCGGTGATGATGATGAGGTGTCATGTCTTTATCACTTCAGAATAAACCATTCAGATCTATTTGCACAGCAGGAAAGGTCACATCCATGGTGTAAAAGACAGAAAGACCGTGAAGAGGTCTTCACTGCTCCAAGGTCTGCTCAGTCTAAGTGCTTGTTGTGTTGATGCTGTTGTTTTGTTTTTTTTTCCCTGGCAGCTGTGGGCAGTTTCTTCTCTTCAGCGGCTCCAAATAAGCATTTCACCGTCTCAGCATCAGTCACAGATGGTCCTCAACGCAGGATCCCTTTCTGTCCTGGACCAGATGTTGGACGAGAGCCGGGCTCAGGGGTGTCTCACCACTGGCTTTAAGTGAATCCCACTTCCTTTTGGACTTTTCACATCTTTATTTTTGTTCCAACAGGTTTGGTTGGTTGTTAATGTCACAGGAGATGGTTTGGCTCTTATGGCAGCGACCTCCAACTTGACCACTAGGTGTTCACAGCTGCTACAGCCGTGCTTCTAGTCTACGGGAGGAATCGCCACCATTGGATGGATCCCATGCCTTTTTTAAATGGAAAGTAAGGCAGAGCGTCTCCAGCAGGTGAACCTTCCGGGTGTGTTGTCCAGGTTTAAATCCCTGAAGCTGTCTCAGAGGGGCGTGGCCAATGTTGCCGCCTCAGTGCTTCAGAAGGAGGCGGCTGGAGGACGTTCGTCTCCTCAGCGTTCCCCCAACTCGTCAGACCATCTAAAAGTGAGACCGCTGGCCCGTGTTATAGGATAAGAAACTTTTATCTGGCGTTCGCTCAGGTGAGCTAATCTGAACCGGGCCCCTGGTAACGGCTCTGAATCACCGGTTCGCGCTTCTGACCGAGAGCAAATCGTCTTGACAGCGCCGACCTTTGAGGGGAGGAAAGGTGTGAGTTTGACAAGGGGTGTATCATCGTATTGGCTTTGTGGCATTGATTCATGTAACACCAGTGTACCAGATTATAATGCAGACACCTGGGGGCGGGAGATGGGGTGGGGGGGGGTGCTTGCAGAGGCCTGCTGTCTCCTCCTGGAGGTAGACGACTCCCGTCTGATGTGCTGCGGCGCTGAAAGCTGCGTTCGTGCTTAGGGTTAGTGGTTAGGGTTAGGGGTTAGGGTTAGGGTGGGTTACGGTTAGGGGTTAGAGTTAGGGTGGGTTAGGGGGTTAGGGTTAGGGGGGTTAGAGTTAGGGAGTTAGGGTTAGGCTTAGGGTGGGGTAGGTTTAGGGGTTAAGGGGGTTAGGGTTAGGGTTAGGGTGTCCAGACGCTCACAGGTGTTTAATATGGGAGGGAAACAGCCGCAGGTCCTCCGGGAAGATAAAAACGGGACATCAAGCAGCTGATTCAGCCCAGCGCACACTTCCGCGCTCGAAGATTAGCTGCCGCTGTCCTTTCTAAATGTCTGACACCCGCCGAGCTCTTGTGCCTGAATGAGATTTTACCTTTCAGTGACATTTTTTTAATTCATATTTCCTCTAAGCTAATGGACCTGCAGGCCAAGGACAGGAAGATGGGTTTTACTGCCATTTATTAGCTGATTTGACCTTTTTAGATCCGTGTAAAAGCAGCAATAACCTCCCTTTGTGAAGTTGCACCGACTGTACCTGCACGGCGCTGAAATGTGAACATATAAAAGCCAACGCTCTCCGCCATTAACGGCGTTCAGCAGAGTCTGGTCACCTGAGGGCTGGGAGGAAGACGGATGAAATCACGGCAGGTGAGGAGCTCCCATCCGCCTGCCTCCTGTCCTGTCAGGCGACTGATTGATGAGTCCAAACGATCATTTTGGGGCCACCTGATTAGCCATCAGAGTAGAGGACGGCCGTTCGCTGTACTCCTGTCCCACGGCACTTAAAAAGGCCTCTTATAGATTTTTCAGGAGCATCGTCACTCTTCAATCACTGAACCACTTCATCAAGAAACATCAATCAGCGCCCAGCTGAGCTGCCAGTAATTACGGGGGGCGGGGGCTCCCAGCCGCTGATTTCTACGAGGGTGGCCTCATCCTCGACTTTTCAGGCGCCAAAACGAAGCCGCTCGCCGTCTGATCCAATCAGAGCTGGCGGTGCATCAGAGATGCTACACTTGAGCTGCCGTCATGAGCCAGTTGGCTCATTTTCTTCTTCTTCTTCTTAATGTGAGCTTTGCTGAACATTGTGGAGTAAAACTGAGGCCTGGAGTCATGGCTGGAGTCCAGACTGAGAGCTGAAAGTCATTTAGACCCATCTTCAGCTGCAAGCAACCTTCAGGAGCACAGCGGAAATACTGGTATGAGCACATTAAATGCAGTTGGTTTTAATCAGCCGTGACATCTGGTTGTAGAAACTGATGCAGTTCCTGGACAGACCACTGGGGGCCACTGGACAACAGTCCAGTGTCGTCCTCTCCACCGCAGCTTCAGGCGTCTCATGTCAATGGGACAGCATGTCTTGGGTTGGCCTGGAAGGATCTAGGAATGACGGTTCCTCGGCCAGCAGCTGCTGTCGTCCCCGGCTGAAGGCTTGCCAGACATCCAGCCAACAGTTGGCCCGCCGCAAGTTCAGAGACGGGAGGGGTCATAGTGGAGTTAGCCGTGGGATTGCTGGTCACCAGCTATTTTAGTTTCATACACTTCCACATGGTACTACTGTAACTCCTCATTGCAGTCTTGGGTTTTTACTTAGGGCTGGGCAACGATTAAAATTTTAATTGCGATTAATCCCATTATTTTCCTGATTAATCATGATTAATCGCATTGTATACACAGAATCAAATAATGAATTCAAAAGTAGTGTAAAATGCACTTTTATTGAAATGTTCTGCTGCCATATGAACTAAAGTGTCATAACATTTGTTGTTCAAATACTTTTAACATCAGCATTGTCAGTAACACATATTTAGTGTAAATCTCATCTTAAAAAATCTAAAATAAAATAAAGCTTATTGCCACTGCCAGGGCATTAATGTCATCCTGTTTTTATAAAAAATAAAAAAAAGTCTACAAACAAAATCCAACAAAATATTTGTGGCTCAGCACAATCAGAACATTAAAACAGGTAATTTCTGAGGTAACAGCAGAAACTTTTAACGGGGAGTTCATCTTGTCAGTTGTTACAAATAACCTTGTTTCTGTCGAATCCTCCGTCTGGGAGAACTTTAAAATGAAAATGTCCATGTTAAAGTTCTGTAACTTTACCAATCCATGTATCATTCATTCTTTCCATTTTCAATTGTCAATCAAAAATTAAAAAAAAAAAAAGTGACATTTTTATTACATATTACATACAAAAAAATGAAAAAAAATTTTTTTTTTTTTTTTAGATATTTCAATTTTAGACTTGGATCAAAAATACGAAATTAAAAAATGGGCCACAGAACTGAATTTGTTTTATAATGGAGGACTGGACTTTCTGTTGTCATTACACATCTGTGCCATTACACATTTGTGCCACTAGATGGAGCTGCACTGAAGTAACCAGCTAGAGAACAGCAGGACAGTGAACACATGGAGCAGATCTGATGGAACATGGAGGAATGACACCAAAGTTTGGTTGCAGTCCAGAATTTTTTTCAGACAGAATTGTTAATATTGCTACCTGAGTTGCTACCCGAATTGTAAAGTTCACAGATTTTTACCTTTCTCCATGTCTGTTTTAGCTTTTCCTTGTTTACCTGCTAATCCTCTTCCGGTTCCGCAGCAGCCAGAAACAGACTTTTCAAAACAAAAGCATGTGAGCAACATGCGTTAACGCGCAATAAAATAAATGTCAGCGTTAATAATTTAATGCGTTAAAGCGATAATAACACGTTAATTTGCCCAGTCCTAGTTTTTACTGATCTGGTCCGGATCCGAGGGGACGCAGCAACACCCGCAGCTCTTCATCACTCAGCGTCCTCGACACCGGAGGACCTTTGTCGTGCTGTGCCAAGAAGTGCCGACATTACAAGGCGGCCAGTGCTTCGCATTTTTCCTCCCATGGTTTTTTTCATTTAGGGTTTCTTCAGAGACTTCTCCGCTTTGTACTGAAACGTCGGTCTCACCGGGTTCAACCTGGTCGTCTTCCTGCTCGCGGTCTTTTTCTCTGCACGTCTTCTTTTCCCTCGTGTCTCAGTCAACGAAAATTAACGGAGCCGGTGGATGTTTTCACCCAAATCACCGCTGCATTGTTCAGTTGATCGATAGTTGAAGGAGCGAGAGGGAGATGGTGCGGTGCTGTAATGGGGTCAACCTCGTCTCTGGAGAGGTCATCAGCTCTGTGTTTGTGTGTGGATACTCGAGTATTTCTGCTGTCTCAGCAGGTCAGGCGACAGCGAGGCCCCAATCCCAGAGCAGCTGACCAATCAGAGCCAGGGAAACCACCCGACAGTCAATTACTTTGATACGAGAACAATGGGGGTGGGGGGACGGGAGGCTCCCGTCCTGAGTGATCAGGATTCTGGGTCCCGAAGGTGCAGCGGTTTTCATTTACACCGGAGCCGAGCTGAGCAACGGGGCTCTGCATCCGTGTTCGTTGGTCTTCTTCTAGAACACAAATGTTCACCACTTCACCGAATATGAATCGACAAAGGAAAAGCTGTTGTTCCGGTAAGAGATGGGCAGATAAATCTCCACTGGGTGGGCATACGCTCCTTCACAGGACCACCTTTCTTTTCTTTCTGCTCTGCTCTGATGTCTCCTCTTAGACCCATCTGGATTTTGGACTTCATTCTGGTCATCACTTGGGGTTTCCTCACATGTCGATAATTTCCGCCTCATTACGATGGACTCCATCCATCCATACCTGTCTAGTAGAGGTCTTCACGGGTCCACTTTCATGGACCCGAATCCAAATGGACCCATGAAAATTCGACCCACAACCGACCCGACCCAAGCTATTATCATAAGTCTGGGGGTCCGAACCCGAATGAACCCGAATATTTAGACCCGGAACTGACCCGACCCGACCCAAGTCTTTAGTTTCCGACCACGAACCAAACCGAGTTACCCGAATAGAACCGAGACAATCCAGCCCATAGTTGCTCATGTTAAAGTTGTCTAGCGTTGAACAAAACTTGATTTTCGTACCTAAAGTTGTCTTCCTCTACCCGGTTCAGTTGCTACATAGGCTACGTGATGTAAACAACAATAAATCCACGTTGTTATTTTCTTTGTGGATACAGATGCTATTGGTAGCAACTGCTAACGCTAATAGCCTTCACCAGTCAAGACGTGTCGTGAATATATTCTCTCATTCAACGTTTTCATGTTGGCAATCCGTTGTGCTTTACAGCTGCCAGACAAACCGCTAATAACTCGCTATGGCAACACGATTGTTTCATGATAAACACACCATGTTAATTAATAATCAATTAAACTACCCCAAGTCCTGACATTGGCTGCCACCCCCAATATCTTTACCTCTCTGGAGTAAACGTGGACCAAGCCTGTCAGAGAGCACCGACCGGACCTGAGACTAACTGTACCGATTTCGACCCAAACCCGGAGTCACGTCTTTTGTATGGACCCGAGACCCGGGTCGGGTTGAAACCTTGGGTTTTCGGTTTGTCGGGTTGTTCCGAAGACCTCTACTGTCTAGTCCTATGTAGAGTCTCAGGGATCTGCTGGAGTCTGTCCCAGCTCTCTTCAGGTCTAAAGTCAGGGGTCCACCTGGACAGGTCTCCAGTCCATCACGGATGAACAATCATGAACACTCCCAGTCCCTCCTCCAGGTGATCTAGAACCAGCAGTTAACCTGACATGCAGGTCTCTGGACTGATGGAGGAAGCTGGAGCACCTGGAGGAAACCCACACAGAAAGACCTCCTGAGGTTCAAACCAGGAACCTTCTAGCTGGAAGAATACAGAGACCACCAAGACACCATGCTGCCCCTATGATGGACATCTTTTATAAAAGTTAAAATGTGCCAGAATTACAAGGTCAAACACCTTGGAAACCGCATTCTCCATTAGGCTTGTCATGAGCGCTCACCTCTGGTGGGATGCAGATGCATTGGCGTAGACAGAATACCGACTTATACACCTGGAAGGAAAACGTGAATGCTGAAAGACATAAATAAGTAACCCATCAGTGCTACGCAGTGGTAAAAATCCCCCTGTAGCAGCTTTAGAAGACCAACTTTTGTTGAAATTGTTTTATAAACGAAGCATCTGATGACTTCTGTCATCACTGGAGCTTCCTGGTTGAGGACGGAGATATACCCAGACTAACCCTGAACGGCGTCTTCCTGTAGAACCAGCACGATGGACGCCCTGTAAAACGACGTCACAAACGTTGGTCGCGCATCTTCTTCGCCTTCACTCTAAAGCTGCTGAACTCAGGCAGGAGCTCAGGTATTAGAGGGTTTTATAA
>JAGFBZ010001133.1:0-31124 GCA_018398805.1 Hirundichthys speculiger
CATCGCGCCACAGTGCTAGCCTTTTGATCTCGGGTGGGGATGGCCCAGCCTTAGTAAGTGATCTGTTATCACTAGAATGTCTTTTGTGTTCTTTATCAGGCTCTAACGAGAAGTCCATGCATACGAGCCTCTAACGGCCTGGGTTGGATGTTACAAGCGGGGCCGCCTTATCAGGTGGAGCTTTGCGGACACATCTCTCACAATCTTTACTTTCTTTCTACGTCTGATGCCATCCTGGCCAGTAGAAAACGAACCTACAAGTTCGACGTTCGCTCCATCCCTAATGGCCCTATTCATGAAGGTTTTGCAACACAGTGGGCCTGAGGGCCTCAGGAGAACGAACTGCATGATGGTTTCGGTTTCAGAAAAACGCTTCCGGTTAAGGAGGTCATTTAAGCTCAAGACGTTCCATTCCTTCAAGATCAAATGGGGTCAGAGGAGTCCGCTTTAAAGCCTACAGGTAAGTATCCTGACTAAGAGGCTGATGACTTTGCCAATGTTGAACGTCTCTGTGCCTGATGCGATCAGAATGACTGTACTTTGGAATTGTTAGAAGTCATCATTTAGATCTTCCTCATCAAAACAGTAGGAATGGCTGCGGAAACATCGCAAGAGATTGCACAAGGCCAAAAGGTGGGCATCACCTGACAAAGCTGTATCCTGGCAGGCTGCAGTGACAGTGTCTGCAAAGAGTAGGTGAGAAGCTCAGCATCTCTTAAGACGACAGAAGAAGATTTGAACTTTCTCGATGCGTTGAATCCTCCTGAAAGCGAAATCTCCACGAGTGCCAGGGCCGTCGGATAGGCCTCGATCTAGATCTGTCTGCCATCTCTGTATTTGATGTCAAAGGTGTAGGTTGACAACGCTGCAGCCAGCGGTAGCTAGCGGCATCTAGCTTGCTGTGGTGAGCAGGTACGTTAAGGGATTGTTATCTGTACAACGGTGAAAGTATTGCCGTACCGATAATCATGAATTTGTCCGGATGGCCCATTTAAGATCCAAAAACCCAAATAGCCGGTATCTGGACCCACTTCTAGATAAACCTCGGCTCGCGTAGAACACCCCTCTGGCTGATACAAGGCGGCTCCTAGCCCCGGGGTGCTCGCATCTGTATGAAGAGAGTAGGGAACCTTCGGATCAGCATAGCGAGCCGGGTGCAGAGGGAGTTTCTCAATTTTCCTTCAAAGGCTTGCTGGACATGCTTACTCCAACGCTCCCGAAAGGTGCTCGGGTCTAGGTATTACCATCATTTTGGACCGCTTTTGCAGCCCTTCCGCCGAGGTGGATAGCCAGCAGTGAGAGAGGTAAGTGGTTACTATTTTTGAATAGTCCTTCACGAGCCTCCGGTTAATAACCGGTAAAGCAAGGAAATGACTGGAGTTCTTTCAAGGTTTGTGGTCTTGGCCAGGGTTTAGTGACTCAACCTTCTCGGGATCGGTTTTCACCCCCCCTGGACACAATATGTCCTAGATAACGAACGAGGTCGAAAGAACCACACTGCTAGTGAGAGCTTGAGCGTATTCTCTCAGGCGTTCAAGGGACATGAATGAGCCGTCTCATGCTCTTCAAGTGTACTAGAAACACGATTAATCGTCCAAGACGAGGACTTCTTTCAAGTTGATGTGTCATACACTTTTCATGAGCCTTTGAAAAGTGCTGGAGCGTGTAATTCCCTGCGGCATACGATAAATTCGTAAAAAACCCAAAGGGCACAAACGCAGTCTTTGGTTTATCTTCTCACATCTCGATTGGTAATAGCCCGACTTGAGGGTCCATCACCGAAAACCGTGTGACCGCAGGGCGAAAAGATCCGCTAAGTTCGCAAGCATGGGTCACGGTGGTCTGCAGTTTAGCTTTGATATCTACACATAACCTACTTCGCCATTCTTTTCCCGCACACAACAATAGGCGAGGAAAACGAGACTCTGACTCTTTAATGACACCAGCATCTAAGAGTGCTCTAAGATGCTTTTGACTGCCTCGAATCATGAGGGTGAATGGGTCGGACCTTGTTTAAAGGGTCTCTTCTTTGAGGTTAATGTGATGCTGTGAACCTTGGTCGCATGACCAAATCAAGGTCGCTGTGAGAGAAGACATCGGAGAAGGTTTAATGTTTTTGTAATTCTGTGCTTCCATTCTTCAGAAGTGACGATGACCAAAGTCGAAGTCCAAGGAGACTTTGTGTCCATATCCTCTGCTGGCAGAACAGTTAACAGTGAGAGGAGGTCACTTTTCTTCTGGGCGAGGGATTTGGTAAGAACGGGTCAGGGGCGACTAGTCAGCGATCACACAATTGGTGGGAAGGTGATGTCGTGATTTGTCTCGTTCCTCAGGAGCACTGGAACTTTGGGGGCCCATGCTTTGGAAGAGTGATCAAGCAGCAACTACAAAGACACCACCTGGCAAAGATGAGCTAGCGGCTGCTCCAGTAATGCCCACTGCTCTGGCTGCGGTTGGAGCACACAAACCCTCAACCAATGCCTTCTGGTTGCAGGTAGGTCTCGAGTTTGACCTTTAAGTTCACCAGACCAATCTTGCCATTTCCTGATTGTTTCTTCTGATCTCCAGTGTTTTCAGGACCTGCTGATAGCCATAAGGAATGACTGACAATGAGGTAGGAGTCACAATGTAGGTCATACAAGATCAAGAGGTTTGTGCCAATTAACAGGGGGATATCAGGTTTGAACGGAGATCAGACATTAGGGCCAAGGAAGTATTTCAGTTCAGTTTCTAGGAAGTTTTTGGGGAACTTTATGTGGTCTCCACATATCCGAGATATGGGACGGTTTGGCCATTTGCCCCCGACCTAGAAGGCTGAAAGGGTTTAATGGGTGTGCTCAACAGTGGTCTTGGTAGAGGTCATGGAATGGTAGTGACTTGTGACAGTATCCAGTAAGCAGCTGCAGTCCACCCCATTGACAGCTATCTGGTGTGCACTTTCTCCCACAAGTCGACTAGGCAGCTTTTTGTTGTTAGTGCATCAGTTTTTAACTCATTGCCTTCTTGTATTTTTTTTGAAGTGGGACGTTTCTCATCCCTAGCTTCTGTCGTTCCCACAAAGAACTTCAACTAGTTTAAATCAGGTGTGGTCAGTGGGGTTATTGTAGCTTTCCCACACGCGCTGCTTTCTTTGAGCGCTTTTCTCTTGGCAGCTACTAGCATGGGTTTGGATCTTTGCTGCATGCGGATGCAATGTGAGCATCCTCCCCACACCTGAAACAATACCACGGCTTCGGTTCTTGGGACCCTTGCTGTGATTTTTTGATTTCTTTCATGTCTGATTCATTTTGTCTTTTGTTGCTGTTTTTGTTCCCTTGGTTGCAGTTTTTTACAGGTTTGTCTGTGCATCTGGCTGGAGCTGTGCTACTTGGGCGCTAAGATTTGCAGCTGTTTCCTGAGATCATCATCTGGTGTGGAGCATCAGCAGGATCCATAATGGGGTAAGAACTACTCGTGTCTGGCATGCATGTGGTCTGTAATTGTGTGAGAGCTCTTGTTTTTGTTATCCCCAGAGTTGTTTCATTCTGGTTGCTTACTTGCCTGCTTATCCTCTTCAGCGCAGTAGTAGAAGCAGTTCTGCAAATGAAGGAGGGTCTTTTCCGCTGTTCAAGCTGAAGGATGGTTAGCAATGGGCTGTCCCAGCAACCACGACAAAACTGTCGGAGAAGCTGTTTATTCGCATCACCAGGAGCGATCCCACCTCTGCTGATTACGGAGCTCAAAGCAGTGTGTAATCGCTGCAAGTAATCAGCGGATTTCTCACAACAATTCTGGTTGGTGTTCAAAAAAGCGAGCAAAGAGCTCATCACCATCCTCTACTGCAGCATAGGCTGAATCAAGCAGCGTGAGGTAAGTCTTAGATGTAGCGTTGGGCCTAGTGATTTCACTACATTTGCTGCTGGTAGTGAGAGACTCTCCATAATTTTTCTGACAACCTGTGTATCAGAGATGGTGGGGTCATTTATGCAAAACTCTCTACACTGCTACGCCAAGCCATCATAATCGACTTCAAAAGCTGGGTGGGAAACTCTCCCTGAGAAAGGTTTCAGTTTGTAAGACAAGTTCGAATGAGAAGCTACATCACTGCTTTTAACAAGTGCTCCACAATGACACGTTGCACCTCTGGTGTGCTGATCAGGTCTGCTGGCAACTGGGGGGACTGAATTTTTCTTTCTTGAAGCAGAACAGTCTCACTGGTGATTTCAGCAACTGAGGTGTGACACTTATCGTGTCTGTATTGCAAGAGCAGGAGAGACAGGTGGCGTACCTTGAGGTTCATCTGGAGAGGACAATGGCTCTGGTCCTGCAGGGGTTTCAGTGACATTGGCTGCTGCTTCTTCTGTCCCCATTGACTCCCCTATTCTCTACCAACTCTGCCTCAGAATGTCTTCAAATGATCTACTGCTCCTCTTTGCCAAATCCTGCAACTCAGTTAGGTAAGCTACGGTTGCAGAAGCACTAATCTCAGTACTGTAGACACTGGCTAGGCTTTGAATGTGATGAACGACTCCTGGGTCTGTAGTGGGTTGGTGTAAAGGTAACTGTTTCTCTAGCTCTTTGACTGTAGCCTCATGTTGAAACTCAACAATAACCTTTAACTCTTTTTCTGCAGATGGAACTTTAACGACCCTGACTATTGACCCATACTGTTCCAGGAAGCTAAAGGCTTCACCATCAAGTGTGGTTTAGTTAGCCCGCTAACTAGAACTGCATTCTGAATTTTAATATTTTCTGACTTCACAACCTCCATTTTTCAGTTTAACACCCAAAGAATATTTTTCTGAACCAACAATGAAGAAAATTTGTAGGAAAACTCAAGGTAAGTAAATGTGAAGTTTACCGTTCGTTGCTCCAGTTACTTAATTGTGGTCTGTTCAAATGTAAAAAATGAAAAGTGTCTGATTCGAATAAAACCCTCCTGGCTGGCTCGCCAAAGTTTACCTGTAACCCGCTCGTTACCACTTAATGTTCTGGACTAGTGACTAGGTTCGTAGAGGAGGGTTTAAAGAAGAAGTGACAGACACAATGAATAAATGGAGCCACGACGTATTCTGGATGAACGTTGTTTGTATTAAATTGTAGAAAAATAAAAAATAAATAAAATTCAATTCAACAGTTTTACAGTATTCTTAAACCCAAAACCAAAATAAAGTGTCCCATAGAAACCTCAGTTGTTCCTTTAATTGTCCTTTGGGTTGTTCCTTAATGTTCGTGAATGTTCATTTAATTGTCTTTGAGAAGTCCTTTAATGTATGGTTCGTCAGCGCGCTTAAGTCAGTGTGTGTAAGTCAGGGGAAAAGTCAAAAGAGTCAGGGGTATGTGTGTGGTGGTCCTACCACTCCACACACTCAAAGTGAAGGTGAAGAAGGCTGGATGTCCTCCTCGGGCTCAGGTGCTGGTTCTCGATTCCACTAGCTCGCCATCTCCCTCAACAGGAGAATCCAAATCCACATCAAGGTTCTGAGGGTCTCAAAAAACCTAGCCAGGTCTCGGACGAAAATAACAAACCACAGGTCCTCGACCACCTCTCTGCTGCAGGTAGGCACACTCTCCCGGGTTTGGCTGTGTTGATAAGCGAGTTAACAACTGCTATTTTCATAACTTTTTATCGACTTCCTCCTCTGTGTTTTCATCTGCTCGCGCCGCTGCTCTGGCTCTGTAGCTCTGACTCCGCACCGCACTACTCTCTGCCTATCACTCCGCACTGTTACTCTCGCGAGCAGAGGGTGGGACTACTTTCTCTCACAAATCATTGCCCACCAACACAAATAAAGACTGAGTGTGTGCAAATTAATATATTAACAAAATAATAAATTAAAGAGAGTAAATTAATAAAAAAATAATATTTAAAGGGAAACAACACTAGTAACCGTTTTTCTACTGGGTTACATCTAAGAAACCAACTTTGTAAGGTTAGCTTTGTAGTTTTTTAGCCTACCATACTGGAAAAGCATAGTGGGAAAACCTAAACCATGCTTCTGCATTAAAGTTTGAATTAAATATTGCAGCACCATCATCTCCATCCAGCTAATCTAATTCTGAGAAATAGAAATAATTACTTTCATGTTTGTGGTGATGTACAGCCGTCTCAGTCCCGCCAAGACTGAATGCTGGAGTTATGACCAGACAAGTTCATCCTGCAGGACGTCACAAAGATTTCATTTTAATAAACTAAATAATAAAATTGAGTCTGATAAATCAATTTTATGAGAATTTGAGGAAAATCAATTTTATGATATAGAAATTTAAGTAAGTTAAATATTCAAACGTATTATTAATCTGTAACTTTCACAAACACAAAAAGAAATTGAAACTGATTTTACCAAGTAGATATGCCTAATAAAACAGCAGCACTTCGTACGGACAAGAGAAGACTAAAAGAACAAGCCTAGACAGACAAGTGGGTCTTATAGTCTGAAAGATTTGTTAAACATTTATTGATCAGGATCAGTTCAGAGGAGAAACAGACTAATGTGATAACAGTAAAAGCTGAGTTCACCAGTCAAGCTGAGGAAGACTGTCTCTGTCTGCTGTTATTGTTACATTTAGGGTCATAAAATTCCAAAAATTGACTGGAACTAAGGAAACCTGAAATTTGTAAAACTGAAGGATTTTAAATTTAATCAGTGAAAATATATTTAGGCACAATATTGACTAAAACAATCAGATTTCACAAACGTATCCTTGAGAAAATCTATGCTATTTCTCAACCAAATGCTTATAGCAATGGCTGACCCGACTCAGTTTCTGACCCGACTTAGTTTCTGACCCGACTCAGATAATCTGACCCGACTCAGTTTCTGACCTGACTCAGATAATCTGACCCGACTCAGTTTCTGACCCGACTCAGTTAATCTGACCCGACTCAGTTTCTGACCCGACTCAGTTTCGGACCCAACTCAGTTTCTGACTTGACTCAGATAATCTGACCCAACACAGATAATTTGACCCGACTCAGTTAATCTGACCCGACTCAGTTAATATGACCTGACTCACATAATCGGACCGGACTCAGTTTCTGACCCGACTCAGATAATCTGTTTACTGCAGGTGTATTAAGGTCGTGCCTCCGACATGCACTGATTTCTAGAACCAGACCACATTTTTGAGCCCAAACCTAAAGACCTTTGAAGCCACACATTTGACTCCCTGGACAGATGAAGCCGGTTCAGATGATATTATGGAACAAACATATTTGATGGAGGATGTTGACGAGGCCCAGAAGAAGTCGGCTGGAGACGTTGGAGGGAAGATGCATGTTAATGGAACCTTTTAGAGTGAAAAAAAAAATACATTTTTGATTGGGACTGTTTTTTGGAAGGGGTGTCATTTTACATCATTTTTGAATGTGTAAGGTTGGGCGGGGCTAAATGAGCAATATTTAACTCTACAGTCGTGTTTTTGTTGTGCAATGAAAGAATCGATTATTCAATCAAATATTTAAAACGTGATTTTGTTCAACTTACAAATAAATCTGTCACAACATAAAGGTTTTTAATTGTATTATTTTATGATACAGTCCATTCAAACTAAACCTCCCATGGAAAGTTTCAGGAAAGTTTCCAGAACTTTTCTGCCTCTTTGTTGCCCTGGTGGCATTACACGAAGCTTCAGACGGAGCTGAGACACATCCTGGTTTAACAGGTCCAGGGTCCACTGGTGCTGCTGGGTCCGGGCCCAGAGCTGCTGTTGAACTGGTCCAGTGCAGCAGGGCTGCGGCGCCATAAAGTGTGAGCGCTGTCAGCTTCTAAAAGCAAGTCTTGACTCTGGTGAAGTTCAGTTTGATATAAAACAGCGGTGGAGACAGTCTGCTGAACGAGCCTTCGCAGGATGCTGTAAACTGAACATTTCCTGTTTAACATAACATACGTTTCCTTCCTCGAACACAAACCACGGCTCTGAGTGACGGCTGAGTCCTGGACTCACGTCTGTTTTCTGTCAGCGGAGCTCAGAGAGGTCCGTGATAGTGATGTATAAGCCTGTAGGATCATTACGACCACTAAGATCTGAATAAACTTAACGTCTAATAAAAGGAAACATGTGAGACTCCAGCAGAAGCGTTAAATGAAGTCTACATGCTATCAGACAAGTCGTGGCTAAATCAGGCTCCAGTCTCCATGCTGGGTCTCCAAGCTGGTTTTAAAGAAAGATGTAAAAGAACCAGAACTAAACAGGAAGTATTCACGCATGTGAGGTTTAATGACAGTGAAGGAACTCAGATCAACAGGAAGAGGAATAATAAAAGGACAAAGGTCTCAGAGTCTCGTCCATGCATGAGGGAGGCTGTCACACCTGTCAGTCTCAGGTGACCTGGACCTCAGTCCATCTGAGACCTGTCTCTGTCTCAGATCAGGTCTCAGATGGACTGAGGTCCAGGTCTTGCTCCACCGTTGATGGTGTGAGGATATCCAGAATCTCTCAAGTCAGGAGAAAGGCAGGAATGTCCTGTTCTCCACCAGAGACCGGCTCAGGTTCCGCAGTTCTCGGGGATGGACCACCATCTTGTATCCCAGCAGGCCCAGCAGCGACTGGCAGGCGGTCTGGGTGTACAGAACCATGTCGTGGGACAGCTTCAGCCTCCAGTTCTCCGCGTTGGCCGCAGAGTCCCGGGCCGTGGTGAACTTCTGCCGGGACGACGGGTCCCTGCCGCCCCGGGTGTTGTTCAGGATCCAGTCCACCACGCTGTGGTCCAAAGCTAGGCCCAGGAACTGGAACAGCTCCCGAGTTTTCTGGAGGGGGTACCTGGCCAAGTCTTCATACCTGCCAAGCAAACATGGAGAATACAAGAACGTCATAAGTTGGAGAACCAGTAAAACTCAAGGACACAGAAGAAGAAATGTTCTTTGATGACGTTTTATTGGACCTGTTTTTTAATTTCAACTTTCGGTTGCTGATTCAGGTCACTGAGACATGTGTCTTGAACAAGACCAGGTCCCTGAAGAAGGTCTGGGGAGGTCTGGCTGACTCAATCTTAGTCTTAGTCTCAGTCTGATCGGTCCATGAGGCTGTAGATGTTTCAAGATGATGCAGAACAGATAAACCCAGACAAGCAGACTCATCTGGGCCTAATCCAGGTAGCGTATGGTAGTGAATGCTGTAATCTAGGATGTGATTGCTGGGAAACCCAACCTGGACCGCCTAAAGACCCAGAACAGGTCTACACGACCACAACCATAGAACCAGAACCAGACAGATCCATGGAAGTCGCCGTTCAGATTCCTTAGTTAATTCAGATTAGTTCGTTAGTGTCCACAGATACCTGTCTGTCCTCACCTGAGCAACATATACCTCCCTTTGAGCCAGGCCGGTCTGGACAGTCCAGTGGACACTGAGTGGAGGAAGTCCTCACAGACTGTGGTGATCTGTCTCAGGTCCAGGTTGGAGGGTCGCCGTCCGGTTGCCCTCCACAGACGCCACAGACGGTACGTGTCTCGAAATGTCTCGATGCGAGAGGCCAGGATGCCTCGGGGGTCTCGAACCAGCTGGACCACCTGAGGATGAAGGTTGAATGGTCATGAAGGTCGGCACAGATCCAGTCAAGTCCCTGTGTCCGGACCAGTCCTGCAGAACTGAAAACATTCCCGCAACTGCTGATTTCTAGTCAATAACCAGTTAAAAGAACCAGGAGAACCTTCATCTGTCCCTCATCAGGAAGGAGGAAGCTCGTCAGCTGTCGATACAATAATCAGTCAAACAGAATTCATCAGCTCATCACCACGTCTGCTGTCGTTAAACTGGTCTGTCCTCCAGCCAGTCAACTTTGATGTAGGATTAGGGTTAGGGGTTAGGGTAGGGTTAGGCTTAGGGTAGGGTTAGGGTTAGGTAGTTAGGGTAGGGTTAGGGTTAGGGTAGGGTTAGGGGTTAGGGTAGGGTTAGGAGGTTAGGGTTAGGGTTAGGGTTAGGTAGTTAGGGTAGGGTTAGGGTTAGTGTTAGGGTAGGCTTAGGGTTAGGGTTAGGGTTAGGGTTAGGGTAGGGTAGGGTTAGGGTTAGGGGGTAGGGTTAGGGTTAGGTTCGGGTTAGGGTAGGTTAGGCCTTAGGGTAGGGTTCGGGTAGGTAGGGTTAGGGTAGGGTTAGGCTTAGGGTAGGGTTAGGGTTAGGTAGTTAGGGTAGGGTTAGGGTTAGGGTAGGGTTAGGTAGTTAGGGTAGGATTAGGGTTCGGTAGGTTAGGGTTAGGGTTAGGGGTAGTTAGGGTTAGGGTTAGGGTTTAGGGTTAGTTCGGGTAGGGTTAGGGTTAGGGGTTAGGGTTAGGGTTAGGGTAGGGTTGGATAGGGTTAGGTGACGGTAAGGGTTAGGGTATTGTTAGGGTTAGGGGTTAGGGTTAGGGGTTAGGGTAGGGTTAGGAGTTAAGGTTAGGGTAACGGTAAGGGTTAGTCCAGCTGCTGAGACGCTGGCCTGAAAACTAAACTCTCAATGTTTCAGGAAAATTCTTCCTGTAACCTGCAAAAAACTTCCAAAAACTCATGAAACATCATCCTTTTTTATAAGGCACATTTTTCTACAAATTTTACTAAATGGCAACTTTTTTTGTAAAATCAATCCCTTTGTCATATAATTGGAACATATTTCTGTAAAACTGTAAAACTATAGTACAAAAATCATATTTTTTAACATAATATTTAAACTTTATCTCAACTTTAAAATTAGAATCCCAACTTTTGTTTTTTAAAGGCTTTTATGGCCTCTGTGGCTCATGCAAGGTTGGGTCACAGGGTTGCGGAGTCAAACCTGCAACTGCTGCAGGACTGCAGTCTTTATGCATGAGTTGCTGTTCTACCCGCCAGCCCAACTTTTTCACATAAAATTTCTACTTTCTACTGGTAAACGTGTGAATTTTGTGTAATTACAACTTTTTCGGGTTAGACTTTTTGCTGACAAATCGTAAATTTTGCAAGATTACAACTTTTTGTTGTAAAAAGCAAAACTTATCAAATTAGGTTGGCAAATCATGAAATTTCTCAAAATTTTGATGACTTTTTAACCATAAAGTTACAACTTTATGTTGTAATATTTTGGATTTTGCTCAATTGTATCTTCATGTTACAATTGACAGCGACAGTGACAGTGACAGTTTTAAATTAGCCTTTACATCTCTCTTAGATTCATTTGGCGTCTCACAAAAAGTGAAAGAACCGACTCACTGCTTTAATCATATCCTGGATCTGGTTCTCACCTATGGTATGGTATATTCATCACTTGTTAGTGTCGCCGCTGAATTCTCTTCTCTCGGACCACTTTTTAATTACCTTTGAGTTCAGCATTTGTGGCATTAAAATGAAAATGTGTCATTACAGCAGATGTCTTTCTGAAGATGCCGTGAATAATTTAAAGGAGGTCATTCTCTCTCATCTCCCTATGGTGGAATATGATAGAATAGCTGAGGGCAACGACCTGAATTTTACTTCGGCAGATATTGATTACCTCGTCAACAATACTGCAGATATGTTACATTCAGCCCTGGATGCTGTTGCTCCTCTGAGGAAGAGGGTTTCTTATCTTAGGAGCTCAGCTCCCTGGTATAATTCACGTATTCACATGCTGAAGCAGAATGCACGTAAAATGGAAAGGAGGTGGTACTCCTGTAAATCTGCGGACTCCCATCGTGCCTGGAGAGATAGTTTAATAGTCTACAAAAGAGCCCTACGCAGAGCTAGAACATCTTATTATTCTTCGCTAATAGAAGAGAACAAACATAACCCACGTTTTCTGTTCAGCACTGTAGCCAGGCTGACAAAGAGTCACAACTCTGTTGGTCCATGCATTCCTGCTACTCTCAGTAGTGAAGACTTTATGAGCTTTTTTAGTGGGAAAATAATTAAAATTAGAGATGAGATTGGCCAGGCCCAGCTGTCGGCGGCTGTGGACGTCCCTGCAGCTTCGTTGATTTCTTCCGTTTCTGATTTGACTCTGGACTGTTTTTCTCCTGTGGGCCTCTCTGAGTTGACCTCAACTATCAGTAAAGCTAAACCATCTACATGTCTGTTGGATCCCATCCCAAACTCGGCTGCTCAAAGATGTCATGTCCTCTATTGGTATATCAATCAAGAAACCATCCCTTGACCCGGACATCTTGGCAAACTATAGACCAAAATCCAACCTTCCATTTATCTCTAAAATTCTGGAAAAAATAGTTGCTAGCCAGTTAGGAGAACACCTGCATAGAAATGATCTATTTGAGGTCTTTCAGTCAGGGTTTAGAACTCATCATAGCACAGAAACTGAGCTGATTAGAGTCTCCAACGACCTCCTCATGGCCTCAGACAGTGGATTAGTTTCTGTCCTTGTTCTGCTGGACCTCAGTGCTGCTTTTGATACTGTTGATCACGGCCTTTTGCTGCATAGATTAGAGCACACTGTTGGAATTAAAGGGACAGCATTAGGCTGGTTTAAGTCATACCTATCTGACAGGTTCCAGTTCGTCCATGTTAATGACGTCTCTTCTACACGGACTAGGGTCTGCTATGGTGTCCCACAGGGTTCAGTTCTGGGACCAATCTTTTTCACTTTATACATGTTGCCCTTGGGAAAAGTTATCCAGAGCCATGGCATAAACTTTCATGCCATGGCTTGACTTTTTAACATCAAATCACTATTTTGTCATCAGTATTGAATTTCACAAAATTTTAACTTTTGACTTAAGAAAAATAAACTGTGATTTTTAAAGAATTACCTGTTTTCCTTGTAAAAATCACAATTTTTTGTTGTAAAAATTGTTATTTTTTTAAGGTAAACATAATTTTTCAACGTGAAATTGCTACTTTTGGTGAACCAGCTGCTCAGCAGTTGTTCAGCAGAGGTCAAAGGAGGAGGAGCTTGGGCCGCCAGGTGGCACAACCGCAGCCTAACTACAGTCCTCAACGCACTGGTCGCAGGTTCAACTCCCAGCCCGTGTGAGCCTTTGCTGCATGTCTTCCCTGTTCTCTTTCCTGTCTGTCTTCGTTGTCAAATAAAGGCCACTAATGTCCAAAAAAATGTTTTAAAAGGGGAAGGAGTTTGAGCACCACCTGGAGTCCACCTGTGTACGTGGTTGTTCAAAAGGTAAAAGTAACTGGGAGAAAGATGTTAAAAAGGATACAGAGTGTTTCTCAAAAAAGGGGAGGGGACATTTATTTTGACGTGATATTAGTTTTGTGCCATCTAGTCCTGAATTTTGGAGCTAATTTGTGACCTTTAATCCATTTTTCTAAATTGTTCATTAGTGTGTCATCAGGGGGTCTGGTGTCAGTTTCTAGACTAATCCTCAGTGGTGTCCCAACAGGTCAGTATCCCACTTGGCCTCTTATAGGAGTCTTCTCTCTTCTGGTTCTGTTGGACCTTAGCGGTTCAGACAGTTGATCACAGAACTTTGTTCAACAAGATCCACGAACCGCTAATTTCAGGAACTGTGTTCGATGGTTTTCATCTAGAGTCTGTATAAACTGGTTCAGATCCGAGGCTGCAGGGATCAGCTCAGATCCTGGTCTGGGTGGAAACTAACTAGCAGGACCAAAACTTTTCTGTACCTTTAGATTGAGTCCCGGATCTTCTACCAGAACTCTGAGGTCGCTGATCTGGGGGATGCGGACCGTCTTGATGGCGATGTGGTGTTTCACTCTGCAAGCGTCTGCTGCCAGCGACACATTGACCGGACCGCACCGCCTCACACATTCCCCCTCATCAGCCAGAACCAGGTTCTGTTCCTTTGGGCCCAGAAGAGCCCCACATACAGGGGGGGAGCAAAGAGACTGGCCTAAACAGATGACACACAAACAAAAGAACCGTCAAAGCAGCCCTGTGGCTTGAAGGCAGAGGAGAGAAAGGAGCTGGAACTCACTGGCTCCTCGTCTGAACAACTTCTCGGTCACATGTCCAGTTGGACGGGGATGGAGGTAACCCTCCAGGCTGTGAAGACCACATCGGAAAAGAGACCTAAGAAGCTCTCTGGAAGCTCGCAGCATCACCCTCCGCTCTGCCACAGTTCCAGTCTGAGCCGGCCGAGGAAGTAGCGACATCTGGACATGGTACAATGGCTCAAACAGGTAGAACACCTGGGAAAAGAGAGTTGAGAACCATGGTAGAACGTGAGAGAAATGACAGTACACAACAGCAGTAGAACACCTGAGAAATGAGAGCAGAGAACCATGGTAGAACGTCAAAGAAATGACAGTACACAACAGCAGTAGAACACCTGAGAAATGAGAGCAGAGAACCATGGTAGAACGTCAGAGAAATGACAGTACACAACAGCAGAAGAATTCCTGAGAAATGAGACTTGAGAACCATGGTAGAACACCTGAACCCCCTCTGTCTTCAGTTAAATTTCGCATTGACTATTCTTCAGAAACCAATTTCTTGGATACAATCTTCTATTTCGGCTTTGTTGTCTGATTCTTCTTCCCGTCCAACCTAACTTTTCTGGGTCGCACCCATCTGGGTTCTGGACCAAAAGTACTGAGAAACTGTTTTTCAGGAGGTTTAAATGATGAATGATGCGTAACCGCTGCCCCCAGATCTGGAGATGGTAACTAGTTACAGGTTAGTTGGGCCCACACAGGCCCTGTTCTGTGGTTCTGTTCTTACCTCTGGATGCTGGTTGAAGAGCTGACCAACAAACGAGGATCCGCTCCTCGTGGTGGCCAGGATCAGGATGTTGGTTTTGCTGTGGTGGGCGGGGCCACTGGAGGCAGCGTGGCGCATCCGCCGGCCCGTCTTGGCGGTGCGTCCGAGGCTCCAGCTGGAGGTGCACCCGGTTGGGGCCAGGCCCACGGAACAGAGCAGGCTGCTAGAGAAGGTCCGGACGGTCCGGACCGCTGTGTACTGGACCGCCACGGACGCCAGCGCCAACACCACCACTGACTTCCAGGAACACTGCATGGCGTGTGCATGGACGCATCAGGCTGCCATGGCAATGGCTGAAACACAGCAGGACAGCGAGCTAAACTTTGGCTAAACTTCAAGGGTGTCTTAACGACATTAAGTCCTGGGTGTCCTCTAACTTTTTGCTTCTAAACTCAGATAAAACAGAGGTTATTATCTTTGGTCCCGAACACTTGAGGAATGGATTAACTGGACGCGTTTGTCAGTTCTAGACTGGATTATTGTAATGTGTTGTTAGCAGGATGTCTGAAAAGCTCGCTGAATAGCCTCCAACCATAGTGCGAATTACGGGGGGGTTTGACCCCCCCAATTACAACTTCGACCCCCCTAAAGAAGGTACAAATTGTCATTTTTGTCATCTTCGACCCCCCTAAAGATGACAAAAATTGTAATTTTTGTCATCTCTAGAAAATGTTGACCCCCCCAATTGTCATTGTATAATTTGCACTCTGCCTCCAACTGATCCAGAACGCAGCAGCGAGGGTGCTGACAGGAATCTGTTAGTGAGATCACATCTCTCCCGTGTTAGCCTCCCTCCATTGGCTTCCCGTGAAATTTAGAATTGAGTTTAAAATTCTGCTTCTCGCATATAAGGCCCTTAATGGCCTAGCTCCGCGCTATTTACAAGACCCGATAGCATGTTATGCTCCTAATAGAGCTCTCCGCTCTCAGAGTGCAGGATTACTTGTCGTTCCTAGAATATCTAAAAGTAGGTTTGGAGGACGGGCCTTCTGCTACCAGGAAACTTTATTATGCAACCAGCTACCAGTTTGGGTTAAGGAGGCTGATACTATCTCCATCTTTAAAACTAAATTGAAAACATTTCTGTTCAGTAAAGCCTACAGTTAGTCTAAACTATAGTGTGTAGGGGCTAATAGTTATAGCTACAGTTAGTCTAAACTATAGTGTGTAGGGGCTAATAGTTATAGCTACAATTAGTCTTAACTATAGTGTGTAGGGGCTAATAGTTATAACTATAGTTGTAGTAGCTCAGACTTGAGTAGCTCGTCTTAATCACAGCTTCGTCATAGCTATGCTGCTATAGGCCTACGCTACAGGGAGACACCAACATGATCTGCTGAGTGGTGTCTCCACTGCTCTTCTCCTTTTTCTTCCCTTTCTTCCTCCCTTCCTCCTCCTCCAGCTCATTTATAATTATTTGGGAGCACCCTGCTACTGAAACTGTGCTCCATTTTCTTTGCTTTCCTGTGTTTGTTCTGCTGTTTCTGCCCCCTTTTCTTTCTGTGTATTTGCAGGCCAGAGTTTCCTGGGTTTCATGCTGACTTGCAGTTCCATCCTCTGTCCATCCCGGGGTTCACCTCCACTTGTGTTTGGGTACCGACTGGCGTGGTGATCCGCGACCTGGTCCTCTGGCCATCTCATCCCAGTGCTGCTGCCTCCATCTGTTTATATTTATATGGTCATTATATTTAGTCACTTGTGTCTCTCCTCTCTCTGTCCTCCGTCCTCTCTCTGTCCTCCATCCTCTCTCTGTCCTGTCTCTCCTCTCTTTTTCTGTCTTTATCCAGCTGGTCTTCATCAGGAAGGTCCCTCCATCTGATCCAGGTCCTGGTCCAGGTTTCTTCTTGCCTCTGTTTGGCTTAAAGTTTTTTTTTTCTCTCACTGTGGGAGTTTTTTTTTACCTGCCATTATCTTAATTAGGATTTAATATTATAATTTTAGTTAATGATATTTGCTCGGGGGTCATGATCTGGGTCTCTGTAAAGCACCTAGAGACAATTGACATTGTACATTGACATTTATTTGACATTATACAAATAAAATTGAATTGAATTGAATTGAATTGAATTGAATTGAATTGAATTGAATTGAATTGAATTGAATTGAACTGGATTGAATTGAATTAATTCCAGGCTGAATTGAGGTGGTCTGACCCCCCTCCACCCCCTCCACCCCCTCCCTCCCTCCTCCATCACAGTTCTACTGAACAGAACCAGGCCCTGGGCTCCTAAAACAACAATAAACATTCTCTGGTGCCTCAAGCGCGTGCATGAGGGGTTTTTCAGGGTCTTTTGGGTTTCACAGGTAAACGGACCTTTCTGAGCGGCCAAACCGGCAGATCCTTCTTAGATCCGCAGATCCGCCGGTTCGGTTTAACTGACAAGAAACCGGTCTTTATTCAGAGCCATCACTGTCAGCGCGCGACTGGGGGGTAGTGCGCGTGCTCCCAGAGACGGACCGAACCCCCAGAACCGGCCAGAATCTGCAGAAGCTCGCAGAACCCGTTCGAGTCTGTTACCTGCGGTCTGAGGAGGTTCCGCCTCCATTTTCTTCATCTTCACGGCGCTGCAGCTGACGGGATGCGGAGCTGCTCCACGGTCCAGGTCCAGGTCCAGGTCCAGGTCCAGATCCAGGTCTGGGGCCAGGTTCGGTCTGCTCCGACTGTCAGATGTTCTGATGTTAGGTCCACCGACGCTCTGCGGGCCAGGCTGATGATGGTGACGTCACACTCCTCTTCCCATCACGTTTACCGTTCACGCGTGTCATCACAACCTCACGTGGACGTGGATGAGGATTTTATCTGGCCAGCAGAACCCAAGCAGAACCAGGGAAGAACCAGGGAAGAACCGAAGTAAAATCAGAGTGGCAGAAGATGCGAAACAGTTGAGAGGAATCAGCATGTGACGCAGCCTGTGACGTCACCAGCGGGAACCCACACAGGTTTTAATAACGTAACTGGACCGAACCGTCTCCTTGCTGTGTCAAGATGAAGGGACGAATTCTGTTTATAATCTGTCATACCAGGGGCGGTTCTAGCTGTTTTAGGGGCCCAGGACCTGGTTCTGTTGGGGTCCCTCTTCACTAGAACTGCAGTCTGGGTTCTGGGTTCTGTTCTGTTGAACTGAAGAGTCCACATAGAGTCCAGAACCCCCTAAAATCAGGGAGGGCTGCAGATGTGGACGTGAACATCCATCAGTCTCTTTCATTTTCACAAACAAAAGGTTTCACTCATAAAAGCTGATGTCTGACAGTAAAGAAAGACTATCAGGTGAGATTTTATCAGGTGTGATTTTATCAGGTGTGATTTTATCAGGTGTGATTTTATCAGGTGAGATTTTATCAGGTGTGATTTTATCAGGTGTGATTTTATCAGGTGTGACTTTATCAGGTGAGATTTTATCAGGTGATTTTATCAGGTGTGATTTTATCAGGTGATTTTATCAGGTGTGACTTTATCAGGTGAGATTTTATCAGGTGATTTTATCAGGTGTGATTTTATCAGGTGATTTTATCAGGTGAGATTTTATCAGGTGATTTTATCAGGTGAGATTTTATCAGGTGAGATTTTATCAGGTGTGACTTTATCAGGTGATTTTATCAGGTGAGATTTTATCAGGTGATTTTATCAGGTGAGATTTTATCAGGTGTGATTTTATCAGGTGTGATTTTATCAGGTGTGACTTTATCAGGTGATTTTATCAGATTTTATTCTGAGGTCCTCTGGTCCTCTGGTCCTGAGGTTCTCTGGTCCTGATGTTCTCTGGTCCTGAGGTTCTCTGGTCCTGATGTCCTGTGGTCCTGAGGTCCTGAGGTTCTCTGGTCCTGATGTTCTTTGGTCCTGAGGTCCTGAGGTTCTCTGGTCCTGATGTTTTCTGGTCCTGAGGTTCTCTGGTCCTGATGTTCTTTGGTCCTGATGTTTTCTGGTCCTGAGGTTCTCTGGTCCTGATGACTCTGGTCCTGATGTTTTCTGGTCCTGAGGTTCTCTGGTCCTGATGTTCTTTGGTCCTCTGGTCCTCTGGTCCTGAGGTTCTCTGGTCCTGATGTCCTGTGGTCCTGAGGTCCTGAGGTTCTCTGGTCCTGATGTCCTGTGGTCCTGAGGTTCTCTGGTCCTGATGTTCTCTGGTCCTCTGGTCCTGAGGTTCTCTGGTCCTGGTGTTCTCTGGTCCTGGTGTTCTCTGGTCCTAAGGTTATCTGTCCGCTGCTCCTGAAGTTCTCTGGTCCTGAGGTTTTCTGGTCTTGAGGTTCTCTGGCCCTCTGGTCCTGAGGTCTTGAGGTTCTCTGGTCCTGAGGTCTTTGGGTTCATTGGTCCTGAGGTTCTCTGGTCTTGAGGTTCTCTGGCCCTCTGGTCCTGAGGTCTTGAGGTTCTCTGGTCCTGAGGTCTTGAGGTTCTCTGGTCCTGAGGTTCTCTGGTCCTGAGGTTCTCTGGTCTTGAGGTTCTCTGGCCCTCTGGTCCTGAGGTCTTGAGGTTCTCTGGTCCTGAGGTTTTCTGGTTCTGAAGTTCTCTGGTCCTGAGGTTTTCTGGTCTTGAGGTTCCCTGGCCCTCTGGTCCTGAGGTCTTGGGGTTCTCTGGTCCTGAGGTTCTCTGGTCTTGATGTCCTGTGGTCCTCTGGTCCTGAGCCCCTGAGGTTCTCTGGTCCTGAGGTCTTGAGGTTCTCTGGTCTTGAGGTTCTCTGGTCCTGGGGTTCACAGACCAGGACGGTAGTTATGGAAAGAAACCCCACCGTCCGTTTTAGTTCTTACGTTCTAATCAACTAAAAGGCTGGTACCAGAGGATCTTAGGGTCCACGAGGGTTCGTAATTTCAAAGAAGATCAGATAAATAAGAAGAACCATTTATAAACGACTAAAAGAACCTTAAAATCAATCCTGAAATACACAGAGAGTCAATGCCTCATGAGAAGACATGCAGCTGATGATGGATGGATGGATGAATGGATGGATGGATGGATAGATGGATGGATGGTGGATGGATGGATGGATGGATAGATGGATGAATGTTGGATGGATGGATGGATGGATGGATGGATGGATGGATGGATGGATGGATGGATCTGGATGGCTGGATGGCTGGATGGATGTTGGATGGATGGATGGATGATGGCTGGCTGCTGGCTGGCTGTTGGCTGGATGGATGGCTGGCTGGCTGGCTGGCTGGATGGCTGTGGCTGGTTGGATGGTGCTGTGGCTCTTGGCTGGATGGCTGGCTGGCTGGCTGGTGGCTGGCTGGGCTGGCTGGCTGGCTGGCTGGCTGGCTGGCTGGCTGGCTGGCTGGCTGGCTGCTGGCTGGCTGGCTGGCTGGCTGCTGCTGCTGGCTGGCTGGCTGGCTGGCTGGCTGGCTGCTGGCTTGGATGGCTGGCTGGCTGGGATGCTGCTGGCTGGCTGGCTGGCTGCTGGATGGATGGCTGCTGATGGGATGATGGATGGGCTGGATGGATGGATGGATGGATGGATGGCTGATGGCTGGGCTGGATGGCTGGCTGTATGGATGGCTGGCTGGCTCGAGGGCTGGATTCGGATGGATGGCTTGGGATGGCTGGCTGGAGGATGCCTGCTGGATGGGCTGTTGGCTGGCCGGCCGGCTGGATGGATGGCTGATGGATGGCTGGCTGGCTGGCTGCTCATGTGGATGGGCTGGAGGCTGCTCCTGGCTGGATGGCTGGCTGGCTGGCTGGCTGGATCGCTGGCTGGCTGTTGGCCTGGCTGGATGCTTTGGCTGGATGATGGATGCTGGCATGGATGGCTCCTGATGGAGGCTGGATGGCTGGATGGATGGCTGGCTGGCTGGCTGGATGGCTGCTGGATGGATGGCTGGATGGCTGGCTCCTGGATGGCTGGCTTGCTGTCCTGGCTGGCTGGCTGATGGCTGGCTGGCTGCTGGATGGATGGATGAGGATGGGATGGATGGATGTGGATGATGATGGCTGCTGATGGCTGGCTGGATGGCTGGATGGATGGACTGGAGGCTATGCTGGATGGATGGCTGTTGGATGGATGTATGGCTCGTGGCTGGCTGGCTGGCTGGCTGGTGGTGGGGGCTGTGGGCTGGCTGGCTGGCTGGCTGGGTGGCTGGAGGTGGCTGGCTGGCTTGGCTGGCTTGGCTTGGGGGATGGCTGGCTCGGCTGGCTGGCTGGCTGGCTGGCTGGCTGGCTGGCTGGCTGGCTGGCTGGCTGGCTGGATGGCTGTGGCTGGCTGGCTGGATGGATGGCTGGCTGGCTGATGGCTGGGCTGGCTGGCTGGCTGGGCTGGCTGGGCTGGCTGGATGGATGGTGGATGATGGATGCTGGATGCTGGGGCTGGATGGATGGGCTGGATGGATGGGCTGGATGGGATGTGGGATGGATCTGGCTGGCTGGCTTGTGGCTGGCTGGATGGCCCCCTGGCTGGCTGGCTGGGGCTGGCTGGCTGGCTGGCTGGCTGGCTGGCTGGATGGCTTGGGAGGCTGGCTGGCTGGCTGGCTGGAGGGCTCGCTCCCTGCTGGCTGGCTGGCTGGCTGGCTCCCCCTGGCTGGCTGGCTGGCTGGCTGGCTGGGGCTGGCTCTGGCTGGCTGGCTGGCTGGCTGGCTGGCTATCTGGGCTGGCTGGCTGGGTGGCTGGCTGCTGGCTGCTGCTGGCTGGCTGGCTGGCTTGGGATGGTGGCTGGCTGGATGGCTGGCTGGCTGCTGGCTGCTGGGTGGCTTGGGTGGGATGGCTGGATGGCTGGCTGGCTGGCTCGCTCCTGGCTGGCTGGCTGGCTGGATGGCTGGCTGTTGGATGTCTGGATGGCTGGATTGGCTGGCTGGCTGGAGGCTGGCTGGCTGGCTTGGCTGGCTGGCTGGCTGGCTGGAGGCTCTGTTGGCTGGATGGATGGATATGGCTTGGATGGATGGCTGCTGATGGATGGATGGATGGATGGGATGATGGATGGATGGATGGTGGCTGGCTTGGATGGATGGATGGCTGGCTGGATGGATGGTTGGCTGGCTGGATGCTGGCTGCTGCTGGCTGGGATGGATGGATGGCTGTTGGCTGGCTGGGATGGATGGATGGATTTGGATGGATGGCTGGCTGGATGGCTGGCTGGCTGGCTGTTGGCTGGCTGGCTGGCTGCTGCTGGCGCTATGGGGCTGGCTGGCTGCCTGCTGGCTGGCTGGATGGATGGGGCTGGCTTGGCTGCTGGCTGGGCTGGCTGGATGGCTCGCTGGATGGGCTGGCGATGGCTGGCTGGCTGGCTGGCTGGCTGGCTGGCTGGCTGGCTGGCTGTGGACTGGAGGTGGCTTGCTGGCTGGATGGCTGGCTGGCTGGCTGGCGCTGGCTTGCTGGCTGGCTGGCTGGCTGGCGATGGGCTGGCTGGCCTGTTGCTGGATGGATGGCTGGCTGGCTGGCTGGATTGGCTGGCTGGATGGCTGGATGGATGGCTGGGCTGGATGGCATGTTGGATGGTGGATGGCTGGATGGCTGGATGGCTGGATGGCTGGATGGATGGCTGGGCTGGATGGGTGCTGGGGATGGTGCTGGCTGGCTGGCTGGCTGGCTGGCTGGATGGCTGGCTGGGCTGGGCTGGATGGCTGGCTGGCTGGCTGCTTGCTGGCTGGCTGGCTGGCTGCTGGATGGCTGGCTGGATGGCTGGGGCTGAGGCTTGGATGGATGATGCTGATGGATGGATGGCTGGATGGGTGTGGCTGGCTGGAGGATGGATGGCTGGATGGATGGATGTGCTGGATGGCTGGCTGGCTGGGTGGATTGGATGGGTGACTGGATGGCTGGGTGGTGGATGATGGTGCTGATGGGTGCTCAGCCAGTTCATTGCCTGTTATTTTGCCTGATCATTTGCCTGCCATTTCTTCTTCTCCGTTGGGTTGTTCTCTTCAGGGGTCTCCACATTGAATCATCTGCCTCCATCTAATCCCATCCTTTCCATCCTCTTCTCTTCATGTCCTCTTCCTCTCCATCCATGAATCTCCTCTCTGCTCTTCCTCCAGACCTCCTGTTCCTGTTCCAGCCTCATCATCCTGCTCCAGATATCTTCTGTTCAGGTCCAAACCATCTCAGTCTGGTCTCTCTGACTTTCTCTCCAGAACATCTACCATGTGATGTTCTTATTCCTGATCCTATCCATCCTCGTCACTTCTAAAAAGAATCTCAACATTTTAATCTCAGCCACCTCCAATTCTGCCTCTTGTCTTTTCCTCAGTTGTCTCAAAACCAACTTCTTTCATTCTGGATCTTGAAGTTTAACTGAAATACTGGCGCCTCCTGGTGGCTGCAGAGGCTCGCTGCATGTTTGTGATCGGGTGGTGTAGAGACCGAAGAGTCCAGCAGGGGGCGGTAGCGACCCGTGGAGGACCCGCACTGTTGTTGAACTATGAGGAAGAGGAAGAAGAAGAAGAAGAAAAAGAAGAGGCGGAAAAAGAAGAAGGGCCCAGGAGAGACCAACAACGACCAGAGAAGAGGACAAAGGCGGAATAAAGGCGGTTCTAGGTGGTCCCAGGTGGTTCCGTGTCTGGTTCTGGTCGTCTAAGCGCAGCTACAGACTCCGTGACGTCAGCGGCTCCGTCATATCCGCTGCAGGAGGTCGCTATCTGAGCAGCTACCTCGTCGCAAAGTAGCACCGATCCGCCGGTGGCTCCGGTGACCAGAACCGCGATCCAGCATGTCCAGAACCGAGCTCCTGCGGCAGCTGGTGATGCAGCGACTGACGCAGGCTGCGGACGACATCTGCGACCTGTTCATGAGGACCCTGCAGGAGGAGCAGCGGTGGCGGGAAGAGGAGCAGCGGTGGCGCCAAGACGGTAAGCTTCCAGGTTCTGGACCAGCACCGGTCCGTCCATGGTTCTGGGATCAGCTGGAACCCTGCTGATAACAGATACATACGACCTTAGCACCAGAAAAAAGTACAGTCAGAATATATTGATGGTCAAATCTCAGGCAGGGAGCACGCGGACAGGTGGGGTGGGGAGGGAATGGGGGGGGGGGGGGGGGGGGGTGGGGGGGGGGGGGGGGGGGGGGGGGGTTACAGACACAGACATTTAAAGCAGTGGTTCTTATTTATTTACTGCTGCCCCCCCCCCCCCCCCCCCCCCCCCCCACCCCCCCCCCCCCCCACTATAAATAGTCTATGAAATTGTAAATACACCCCTGCAACACTGTATCATTTTTCACGTTAAAGGAGACATAGTGGAGACAAATGCATTCCCACATACTTCTCAGACTAAAAACAATAAAGATTTAAAGGGCACCAATAAAGTCTCAGTAAAGCCAAGCTAAGCTAAGCTAAGCTAACCCTACACCAGCATCATCTGGACTTTACTTTGTAGGACATCTGATGTGTTTAAGAGCACCTGGGAAAAGTTCAGTTTGTCTGTGTGTTAGCTCTCAGCGAAGCGCCGCCCCCTCCCTAGTTACTGTTGCTAGGTCGGACATTCTCGCTGCTCCTCCATTAAGGACGATGTTATTTAGCCATTTTTCAGATGTTTATCATCAGTGTTAATATACTATAATAACTCTGTGGTGAAATATTGCTGCTGGGGACCTGCAACAGTGACTCGAGGTGTCCAGAACGTTTGGAGGGAACATTTTTATTCTCTTTAACAAGATAAAACAACAGTGGAAATCTGCAGTCTTTGGTTCAGTTGTGTCCGTCCACACAATCAACTGAACGTGGGGAAAGTTACAAAACACACCTACATTTACTCCAAGGTAAGTTAGCTTTGTTTATTAGATGACTGATTTAACCACCGTTTAGTAAAAGTAATAATATGATTTAGCGGCAGGGAGGGTGATGAGTTCTCTGTTAGCATTAGCTCTAGTCCAACACCAGAGCTATGTTAACATCAGACAGTCACAGCATTGTATTAATATAATTAATAAAGTGACGTTAACATCACTAACCTCACCTTATACCTAACAAAATAAATATCCAGGGCCATATATATTTGTAGACAACGAGGCAGGCTGATAGGTGGCTAGCGAGCTAGTCGGAATCCTAACGGATAGATGTTTTCACTCATCACCCTCCCTGCTGCTAAATCATATTACTTTTACTAAACGGTGGTTAAATCAATCATCTAATAAACAAAGCTAACTTACCTTGGAGTAAATGTAGGTGTGTTTTGTAACTTTCCCCACGTTCAGTTGATTGTGTGGACGGACACAACTTTAACCTATAGGCTGCATTCTCCAGCGTTTGTTTTATCTTGTTAAAGGGAATAAAAATGTCCCTCCAAACGTTCTGGACACCTCGAGTCACTGTTGCAGGTCCCCAGCAGCAATATTTCACCACGGCGTTATTCTAGTGTGATGTAAATACGGTTGATAGACATCGGAAAAATGGCAAAATAACATTGTCCTTAATGGAGGAGCAGCGAGAATGTCCGACCTAGCAACAGTAACTAGGGAGGGGGCGGTGCTTACCGAAGGGTCAAATCAAATTCAAGCAGAGTTTGTTCTTTCCAACAGAAACAGGTTTAAAGCAGCTGTCCGCGGGCTCCGACACACGAGCCGGTTACCGTAGCAACAGCCTCAGCCTCAGCGCTGCGGATGTAGCGACCGGTCGTATTTCCAACTTGTAAATACGCGTGTGCTCGTTCACTGTGGAACGCGACTGATCATTAATGGTCGCTCAACCGCTGTAGATCCGTGTTAAAAAAAAAAAAAAAAAGTAGCGGTTGATAAAAACGCTTTACAAATGTGTCAGTTTCCACTCAGCAGGCCAGTTATGTGAACACACATGACATAGCTCCAGAGTTCTAGAAACATCTGTCTGATCAGCTCCAAGGATGGACGTTTTCTCTGAATGTAGTTGAATCAACCACCCAAAACATGGAAAAAAACACTGAATGTAATGGTTCGCTTTTTTTTAATGATGATGCATCCAGAGTAATAACATTTAATAATCTAATAATAATCTACCTCTGCAACTACATATGTTAAAGAGGAGACGAGTCCAGACCCGATGGATTGTTCTGGTCCCTCTGAAAGTTTTCAGCTCCTTGAACTTTTCAACCTTTTGCCACATTTCAGGCTTCAAACATAAAGATATAAAATTTCTATTTTTTGTCAAGAAGTGGAACAAAATTTATTGGATGTTTAAATCTTTTTCAACAATAAAAAAAACTGTAAAGTGGGGCGTGTAATATTATTGGTCCCCTTTACTTTCAGAGCATCAAACTGAGTCCAGAAGTTCAGTGAGGATCTCTGAATGATCCAATGTTGTCCTGAATGACTGATGATGATCAATAGAATCCACCTGTGTGGAATCAATGCACCTGCTCTGTGATCATCTCAGGGTTCTGGTTAAAGCTCAGAGAGCATCATGGGAACACACCAGGCAGGTCCCAGATACTGTTGTGGAGAAGTTTAAAGCTGGATGTGGATACAAAAAGATTTCCCAGCTTTAAACATCTCAAGGAGCTCTGAGCAGCAATCAGACTGAAATGGAAGGTGTGTTAGAACGGCCAAGTCAAAGTTCAGACCTGAATCCAGTCCAGAATCTGTGGAAAGATCTGAAGACTGCTGTTCACAAACGCTCTCCATCCAACCTCACTGAGCTCCAGATGTTTTACAGGAAGAACGGACCAGAATTTAGTCTCTGGATGAGTTAAACTGATAGAGACAAACCCCAAGAGACTGGAGCTGGAACTGCAGCAGAAGGTGGCGCTACAGAGTATTAACGCAAGGGGGACCAATAATATAACACACTAGTGCTGGGCGATATGGAAAAAATCATATATCACAATATGGACTATTTTATATCACGATAACGATATACAGTCATGGAAAAAATTATTAGACCACCATTTTTCCTTCACTTTCTTGTTCATTTTAATACCTGGTACCACTAAACGTCATCATGTGGACTAAAACAGACAGAAAAGAAACCTGAATGCATAAAAGCAGTTTTTTGGCATTACAACGCCATAGCTATTGATGTAAAATCTTAAGTGATTTAGGTTATAACAAGAAAACCATGGAAATGGTAAGATATCAGCTCTTAAATAAAACTCTTATGAGCAATCTTTTGGGTTATCGTTATGTTTGTCCAAACAAATGTACCTTAGTTGTACCAGGCATTAAAACGAACAAGAACTGAAAGAAAACAAGGTTCTAATAATTTTTTCCATGACTTATAGATTTCCATAATAAAGTATGTTTTCAGTTATTCACTGAAAAGTTTGACAAAAATTTCATTGCTTACTTTTCAACTTTATTTTGAAAGGACATTTAGCTGAACTCTCACAAACATACATTTTAGTGCAGCAAAAACAGGTAGGTACAGAGGTACAGTAGCTTTCACATTTTTTTTAAAGTGCACAACAGTTTTCTGAGAGGAAAAACACATTTTTGCACTGAAGTTCAGCTATAAAAAATAAACACAAATTATTTTTCAACTTTCTCTGAAATCTGTAACCTTGTAGTGCAAAGTTTGCAAACCAATATAAAGTGTCTAAAGTAAACATCAGGGTTGAAGAGAACTCTGTTTAAGGCATTAACCATGAATAAAAGTGCAAACATAAAAGGCTACTTTGTAGAAGTAGATATGTTTATCAAATTTGTCGTTGCAGGTTATTTAATTACATATTTGCTGTAATAATTGATAAAATTAGGTTAAAAACGATAGAAACAATAGAAGAGAAATGGCACGATACACACTTTTCTATCGTCCCCACGATATGTATCGCCATATCGCCCAGCACTATAACACACCCCACTTTACAGTTTTTTATTTGTTAAAAAAGTTTAAAACATCAAATAAATTGTCTTCCACTTCACAATTGTGTCCCACTTGTTGATTCTTGACAAAAAAAATCTTAATGTTTGAAGCTTGAAATGTGGCAAATAGTTGAAAAGTTCAAGGAGGGCGAATACTTTTGCAAGGCACTGTATTTCCTATAAATTAATTTGCTGTTGTTTTGAACAAAAATGATGGAGAAGTTGCATTTTTTTTTTCTTGTACAAATCGCCCTTTACTGAATTAAGTAGTTGCTAAATGAATCAGATTAATGGGCTTGACTCAGTTTACATGTTTTCACTTGTAACTTTAAAACCTTTTACTTTCTCAAATTTACATTTAGATTGTTGGTCATCTAGTATATTACTAGTATACTAGTCATCTAGTATATTACCAAGCACAATGACAAAAAGTTGCCATTAGTGTGTATGAGTTGGTTCCACTTTATTTCATCAGATGTGTGTGCGTTTCTTCCAGATGTCCAGCAGGTGGCAGAGGAAGAGCAGGTCCCTCCGATTCAGTGGAAAACCAGTGAAGAAGAGGAGAACCAGCAACCCCCACTGTTGAAGAACGAGCTGGAGGTGTGCAGCAGTCAGAAGACCTGGCAGCATTTTCCCTTCACTGGTGTCAACGTGAAGACCGAGAGGGAGGATGATTCGTTTCTCTTCCAAGGTAATCTGCACTGAGCATGCTCACAATTGACTCTTTAAATGAACAGATATTTATTTTTTTCCATTGAAAAACTATTGTCAAGCCTCTCAAACATTTTCTTAAAGCTATCAAACAAACCTATTTGATATCTCACATCAACTTAAATAAGGTTCATTACTGACTGATATAAAAAATAAAGGCTCCTTGAACTGATGGAAATACATGAATCAGAATTACAAACTGAAAAAGATTAACATTTAAAGGATTTTGGCTTGTGGTTCCATTTAAATTAATACCTTTAATTAAAGTAAATGAGGTTCAGTAGTTTTTGTTTTTTATTTTTTAATCTCATGGAAGCTTTAGATGAGAGGAATGAGGGAGAGGGGAGGGGAGCACGTTAGCATTAGCTTCCGTTAGCTCACATTAGCGTGATTTCAAAACTCCATGGAAGTGATTGTTATGTTGTAGGTGGCTGATCAGGTTTTACGTATTAAAGCTTGTGCTTCCCTCCTCGTAGAATTCACTCGGAGGATTCGTCACAAATAACCACCAAACTATCTTCTTCTGAAACTTTAACCAAGTTCCACGCCGCCATGTTTGTTGTGATCAGCGCTGTGCTGCAGGCTGCATTCAAGGTGCAACGTAAATTCCCACGTTCCCTCGTTTGCTAGTCGTTCTTTCAGCCTTTTGTATTTTTTCTTTTTTATGTGTAACATGAGGGAAAATACTGCAAATATCAATTCAAAGTCAGCAACTACTAAAATTATGACGAGTTAACGAGTTGTTTTCTGGCATGAGGGGTATTCTTGATTTTCCTGATTGAGTAATCGTTTTTCTGATTATGCCGACGTCACTTGAACATAACATTCACTGCCGGTCATTCAAGGCTCAGAGGGAGCGAGACACTGCTGTGTTGACAGAAATATAAATGTTATCGGGGCTATTCGTCATGATATCGGACTTATCGGGATGACGTCATCATTTCCTGTTATCGGCCCGATAGTTATCGTTCACCCCTAGAATTTACCTTTTGGTAAAAAACGTATTCACATTTTCCCAAATATCATAACTTCTGTACTTTTCCAGACACCTGTGAATTTGGTTCTTCTTAACAACTGGTCCGCAGTCAGATACAGCTGAAATGTCCTTTCATCATCCTTTGACAAGATCTTCATCTTCCAGATAAAAAGAGTGATAAAAAAACTGACTAGACTCCCCAGAGAAGTTCAGTCCCTCCTCCACAGCCAGTGTAGGTGGTTTATCTGTTAAAGGTGACTCTGGGACGCATCCCACCAGGAGGAGGACCCGCGGCGGACCCGGGTACTTTAGGTAGCTGGGGATAAGGAGGTCAGGTCGTCATGGTCCCCACAGCTCCAGCCCGGTTCCCTGTTGAAGCGAACCCTCTCGGAGGAGGCGGAGCTTTGTGGAGACGATCCATGACAGTAATGTTTGACAGAATTCAGTCTAGGCTCTTCCCGATTGAGCTAGCATAATTTTTGACATAATCTGAGGAATTGAGCATAATTTTTGCCCTTTTTCCAAAAGTAGCACTGTTAGCATAATCCGTATATTTTCTTGTCTTAATAGCACAATTTTAGAATAATTCAAGAAAATGAAGATCTCAGCTACTAAAAACGATAGATTACTATTAACAGTTGGTTCCACTCCTATTTTGCGATTGCTTTTTAGTTGTGTTGAGATACCGCAGGAATTCGATGAAACGGAGCCGGAAGTCTGTGTCTTGGTCCCAGACTCCTTGTTTACTCTAAATTTGCATACTTCACCATGGTAACTGGAGGACATTTGAGTGCAAAACCTTGCGCAAACTGTGTCACGCTCTGCTACACGCGATGGTTAGCAAGCTATCCGCGGATAGTTATCCACCACACTATCCAGGCTTTGTGCAACCTATTTTTGTTCGCTGGATAACAGATTTATCCGCCGTATAGGCCTAACCACCGGATAAGGTTTTTTTTTTTTTTTTTTTTTTTTTAATGATAGTTTTTATTAAGTTTTCAAACATTAACAACAATAACATTTCAACAAAAAAAAAATTTGTATAATAATATCCCCAACTCTGGCAAGAAAAGAAATAAATAAATCTAATCAAATCAAATATAAATAAATAAAATAAAGAGATAAATAAATAAATAAGAAAAATAATAACATAAAATCATAATCACAGCAGTGCATAATTTTACAAAAAGTTTAAAGTCAATCAAAACCATGAGTTTCCAAAAGTCCATGTAAGGACAAACGAATAACCACCGGATAAAGTTACCCAGGTTTTGAACAACCGGGCCCAGAACATCAGGCCAGGGTTAATAAAATACATTTTCAAACTTGTCTTGTTAGTTGTGAAGTTTGTGCACAAAATAATTTTTTTACAATGTAGCATAATTTTGAAAAACGAGCATAATTTGGGCAAAAAAACGAACGCTGCCACTAGCATAATCTGCAAACGCCTAACTGAGTCTTAGTTGAGTGGCTGTTGTGAGTATGAGCTAAAAAGCCTGTTCCTGATCTTTCTACCTCCAGATGTGGGGCTGCTGGGTGGAGAGCAGGTGGTGCAGCTGGCATCAGGGCCTGCGTCAGATCCTCCGGACCTTCTGGACGGCGACCAAACGGGTCAACAGGACTGGGAGCCTCCTGCGGATGATCAGGAGCTGCTGCGCGGGGAGCAGATGGAGGAGCAGGATCCGGTCCCTTCGGTGAAGCAGGAGCCTCCGGACGCTCCGCTGATCCTGCGAGACGACGGCGGCGGCGGCGGCGGCTTACCCGAGCAGGAGACGCACGACAGCGACGAGGACGACGACTGTGGACCGGAACCGGCCTCGCAGACTTCCAACTCCTCCGACTGCCAGACCGAAGACAGCGACGACGACGAGTGGATCAAACCGAAGAAGAAGACGAAGAACCAAGCAGCCGCCCAGCCGGAACCGCCTGCAGGACCGGAACCGGGTTCTCCGTCGGAAGCGTCCGCTGGACCGGAAGCTGCTGCCGGACCGCAACCAGCCGCTGATGAAATGAATGAAGACAAGACGTCCAACTCGTCTGACTCTGAGACCGAGGACAGTGACGAAGATTCCCTGCACAGCAGACACTCAGGTTCAACTTCCATGAAGGGGAGTTGGCTTCCTGCGGCGGCGGGGTCTCACCTGGTGGTGTCATCGC
>JAGFBZ010001134.1:0-58850 GCA_018398805.1 Hirundichthys speculiger
GATGATGAAGAGCTCCTAACCCCGGACCGGGTCAGGGTTGGATGAATGATGAGGGTCAGGGTTGGATGATGAAGAGCTCCTAACCCCGGACCGGGTCAGCTCCTAACCCCGGACCGGGTCAGGGTTGGATGATGAAGAGCTCCTGAACCCCCGGACCGGGTCAGGGTTGGATGATGAAGAGCTCCTAGCCCCGGACCGGGTCGGGGTTAGATGATGAAGAGCTCCTAACCCCGGACCGGGTCAGGGTTGGATGATGAAGAGCTCCTAACCCCGGACCGGGTCGGGGTTAGATGATGAAGAGCTCCTAACCCCGGACCGGGTCGGGGTTGGATGATGAAGAGCTCCTAACCCTGGACCGGGTCAGGGTTGGATGATGAAGAGCTCCTAACCCCGGACCGGGTCAGGGTTAGGATGATGATGAGCTCCTAACCCCCGGACCGGGTCAGGGTTAGATGATGAAGAGCTCCCTAACCCCGGACCGGGTCAGGGTTGGATGATGAAGAGCTCCTAACCCCGGACCGGGTCAGGGTTAGATGATGTAGAGCTCCTAACCCCGGACCGGGTCAGGGTTAGATGATGAAGAGCTCCTAACCCCGGACCGGGTCAGGGTTGGATGATGAAGAGCTCCTAACCCCGGACCGGGTCAGGGTTGGATGATGAAGAGCTCCTAACCCTGGACCGGGTCAGGGTTAGATGATGAAGAGCTCCTAACCCTGGACCGGGTCAGGGTTGGATGATGTAGAGCTCCTAACCCCGGACCGGGTCAGGGTTAGATGATGATGAACTCCTAACCTCGGACCGGGTCAGGTTCTGGTTTGTGTCTCCCCCTGCTGGTCTGAAACGGCGGCGGCTACATTTTTAACAGTTTTTAGGTTCAGCAGGTTTTATCCTCGTGAACGTTTCAACTGAAGCAGCTCTGTCTCTGTCCTAGATCTCCGTCACCTCTTCACGCCGTGACCTCAGCAGCCGCCGCCATGATGGAAGAGGAGATCCAGGAGGACCGGGCCAAGCTGAAGCAGGGTCTGGTGAAGGTTCTGGAGTGCGTGGCCACCATCTCCTCGGCGGCAGCCGTGGTCAACCCCATCTTCGGCGTGGCCGGCTCCCTGATCCGGGTGGTGCTGCATCACGTGGACGACGAGGACATCCGCAAGCTGAAGCACGAGTTCGGATCGGTGAACCGGGCGCTGGACGAGCTGTCCCAGCAGAACCGCAACACGCTGGTCCAGATCAAGAAGGAGACGCTGGACGGCCAGTACTGCCGCGTGGAGGAGAACCTGAAGAACCAGTTCAGGAAGTTCATGGAGATGGTGGAGGCGCCGCCGCAGCACCGTCAGCGCAAGAAAGACGACTTCGAGGAGAGCTACGCCAACGACCTGGGCGACCAGAACCTGCACACGCTGTACGACGGCGTGGTCGGCAAACCCAAGCTCTTCAGCCGACCCATCCTGGAGGTGTACCTGAAGCACTCGCAGGGCGACCGCCGCACCATGGAGCGGCTCTGCACCCGCCTCACCTACCTGTTCTGCATCGGCCTCATCGCCCTCATGGGCTACGCCGCCGTCATCGGGGACGACGAGGAGAGCCTGGGCGAGGAGTGGGCCGAGAAGATGGAGGAGGTGCAGGAGAAGATGCAGGAGGCGCTGCGCAAGTGCACCTGAACCAGAGAGTCGTGTGTTTACGACTCGCACGTCCACATTCCTGCAACCACTGCAGCTTCCCGCCTCGACCACTGCAGCTTCCCGCCTCGACCACTGCAGCTTCCCGCCTCCTCGACCACTGCAGCTTCCCGCCTCCTAAACCACTGCAGCTTCCCGCCTCCTAAACCACTGCAGCTTCCCGCCTCCTAAACCACTGCAGCTTCCCGCCTCCTAAACCACTGCAGCTTCCCGCCTCCTCGACCACTGCAGCTTCCCGCCTCCTCGACCACTGCAGCTTCCCGCCTCCTCAACCACTGCAGCTTCCCGCCTCTTAAACCACTGCAGCTTCCCGCCTCCCACTGCAGCTTCCCGCCTCCTAAACCACTGCAGCTTCCCGCCTCCTCGACCACTGCAGCTTCCCGCCTCCTAAACCACTGCAGCTTCCCGCCTCCTCGACCACTGCAGCTTCCCGCCTCCTAAACCACTGCAGCTTCCCGCCTCGACCACTGCAGCTTCCCGCCTCCTCAACCTACAACTAGTATCTGGATCTGAACAGATCTAAACTAGTATCTGGATCTAAACTAGTATCTGGATCTAAACAGATCGAAACTAGTATCTGGATCTAAACTAGTATCTGGATCTAAACAGATCTAAACTAGTATCTAGATCTAAACTAGTATCTGGATCTGAACAGATCTAATCTAGTATCTGGATCTGAACAGATCTAAACTAGTATCTGGATCTGAACAGATCTAAACTAGTATCTGGATCTAAACTAGTATCTGGATCTGAACAGATCTAAACTAGTATCTGGATCTAAACTAGTATCTGGATCTGAACAGATCTAATCTAGTATCTGGATCTGAACAGATCTAAACTAGTATCTGGATCTGAACAGATCTAATGTAGTATCTGGATCTGAACAGATCTAAACTAGTATCTGGATCTGAACAGATCTAATCTAGTATCTGGATCTGAACAGATCTAAACTAGTATCTGGATCTGAACAGATCTAATCTAGTATCTGGATCTGAACAGATCTAAACTAGTATCTGGATCTGAACAGATCTAATGTAGTATCTGGATCTGAACAGATCTAAACTAGTATCTGGATCTAAACAGATCTAAACTAGTATCTGGATCTAAACTAGTATCTGGATCTAAACTAGTATCTGGATCTAAACAGATCTAAACTAGTATCTGGATCTGAACAGATCTAAACTAGTATCTGGTCAAGACCTCCCACACGGTCGTTGACATCATTATAGTCAGTCTGGTCAAGCTTTACTGTGGGGCTTTGCAATATTTAACCAACATTATGCACTTTTAGACGTACTTCCATTTATTTTGGATCCTTTAAGACTCTAGAAGAGAATCAGCATGAAGACGAGCTCTAAAGTTTCCTGATCTGTGAAGGTAATCGTGGTATTAATCATCTTAAACACTAAATCATTTATCCACTCAGACACGCTGCAATTACTTTTGAATCAAGATTATTTTTGGTTGAAGATTAAAAAAAAAAACCAGTGAGTTAAATATTTTTTTATATCGCTTCACTACAACAACACATTAGCACTGTTAAAGGAAAAAAGTGACCCGCATGGTGGTGGGGAGTAAAGCTGCTCTGTGGCCACATGGGGGCAGCACATCACAACGCCGGTCTGGGTCCCGGGTGGTGGTGGTGGTGGTGGTGGTGGGGGGGTGGGGGGGGGGGGGGGGGGGGGGGGGGGGAGGGGGGGGGGGTTCTGTAGGACGCCACCATCCGTCAGCTTCTTTTCTCTCCCCTCAAATGTTTTTAAAATGTCAGGATGCTTTAAGGAAACCGAATATAATGAACTGGTTTAATGAACTGGTTTAATGAACTGGTTTTCCCTCCTGATGCGTCTGGATGGTGATGAAGCGTCTCTGGAGGAAGATGCTCCAGCGGATTCAAACATCACCCATGTTCTTTGAGCAGCTTTATTTGGTTTAGTTGTCACCATCAAAGGTTTCCTCCTCAGACCAACAGTGCCTAAACGTGCCTGTAACTTTATATAATTAACTCTTTTAGGGTTTGTGGTGTCAAAGTTAGAAAACACTATAAATTGTAGTTCAGTTTGCTCCTAACTGATCAGCCTGAACACAAAATCATTTTTGCCTTTTTTTGTCATGTAAATGTGTTGCTTTTTTTTGTAAGAGATGTTTGAAGTCTGGATATATATGAATAAACGAGCTACAGCCTGAGTTTGAGTTATTTTGTTCATTAACGGAGATTCTAAATTTAATGATCAAATGTATTGATGAGGTCATTTATCTGCTGTGAGTTCTGAAGAAACTAATCCATCCATGAGACTATGAAGGCTGGGCATTAAAACATTGGTTAGTGGATCAGACAAGGTCTCAGACCACCTACAGGAGCCCACTGATCCTCAGAAGATCATCTCCAGCTGCTGGCCAGATGTTCTGGTTCCAGCCCACCGTCACAGGTCCGTTTCAGAAAGATGGTTCTGGAGAAACAGAATCTGTTGAACCTGAGTTTTCTGTTTCTCAAAGCAGTCTGGATCAAAGTAGTCTGGATCAAAGCAGTCTGGATCAAAGCAGTCTGGATCAAAGTAGTCTGGATCAAAGTAGTCTAGATCAAAGTAGTCTGGATCAAAGTAGTCTAGATCAAAGTAGTCTGGATCAAAGTAGTCTGGATCAAAGCAGTCTGGATCAAACCAGTCTGGATCAAAGTAGTCTAGATCAAAGTAGTCTGGATCAAACCAGTCTGGATCAAAGTAGTCTAGATCAAAGTAGTCTGGATCAAACCAGTCTGGATCAAACCAGTCTGGATCAAACCAGTCTGGATCAAAGTAGTCTAGATCAAAGTAGTCTGGATCAAACCAGTCTGGATCAAACCAGTCTGGATCAAAGCAGTCTGGATCAAACCAGTCTGGATTAAAGTAGTCTAGATCAAAGTCGTCTGGATCAAAGTCGTCTGGATCAAAGTAGTCTGGATCAAAGTAGTCTAGATCAAAGTAGTCTGGATCAAAGTAGTCTGGATCAAAGCAGTCTGGATCAAACCAGTCTGGATCAAACCAGTCTGGATCAAAGCAGTCTGGATCAAAGTAGTCTAGATCAAAGTAGTCTGGATCAAAGTAGTCTGGATCAAGGCAGTCTGGATCAAACCAGTCTGGATCAAACCAGTCTGGATCAAAGTAGTCTGGATCAAAGTAGTCTAGATCAAAGTAGTCTGGATCAAAGTAGTCTGGATCAAAGCCGTCTGGATCAAAGCAGTCTGGATCAAAGCCGTCTGGATCAAAGCAGTCTGGATCAAAGCAGTCTGGATCAAAGCAGTCTGGATCAAAGCAGTCTGGATCAAAGCAGTCTGGATCAAAGTAGTCTGGATCAAAGCCGTCTGGATCAAAGCAGTCTGGATCAAAGCAGTCTGGATCAAAGTAGTCTGGATCAAAGCAGTCTGGATCAAAGGCGTCTGGATCAAAGCAGTCTGGATAAAACCAGTCTGGATCAAAGCAGTCTGGATCAAACCAGTCTGGATCAAAGCAGTCTGGATCAAAGTAGTCTGGATCAAAGTAGTCTGGATCAAAGCAGTCTGGATCAAAGCAGTCTGGATCAAAGTAGTCTAGATCAAAGTAGTCTGGATCAAAGCAGTCTGGATCAAAGTAGTCTGGATCAAAGTAGTCTAGATCAAAGTAGTCTGGATCAGGAGACCCCCCTTTAAAATATAAAATTATTCTATACTTTCTTTCTCATCAGCCACTACCATCAGATGAAAGAAGGATGATGGGTTATTGATCACCAGTTACTGGATGTATTGATCACCAGTTACTGGATGTTTTGTGTATTTGCAAACATCTTAATTTCAACAAACTAAAACTGTTTTCCCCAACGTCCCTCTGTTCATTAGGTGAGGCAAATTTATCTGTAGAGCACAATTAAATGTTCTTTAACAGATGCATAAAATCACAAAAAGGAGTCATTCCATAAAGTATAAGAGCATAAAAATAATAATGAATAAATTAAATAAAAATGAATTTAAAAATGAAGAGTGCAGATAAAATCCTTCCAGTCATCATCTTCACATCTGAACAGAACTGTTTCCAGTCTGGATCAGAACATTGTCAGAGTTCAGGTCTGTCTCACATCTTCTGGAAGACTGGTCCAGATTTTAGGAGCATAAAACTGAAATGCAGCTTCACCTTGTTTAGTCCTGACTCTGGACACCAGCAGGAGACCACTACCTGAGGTTCTCAGAGTCCAGGTTGGTTCAAAGAGAGTATTCAGAGACCGGACTGATCCGCTGGCTTCCCATGACCATATTCTCTATGAACGCTATAGATTTCCAGCTGAGGGAATACGTTACATTTGTAATCTGCTAGAGCCAGATATTGGCAGCGCCACCAAACGCAGCCGTGCGCTCACAAGTAGCGCAAACGGTGTGCGTTTCTTTGCGTTTCTTTGCCGCGGGAACCTACATGCATTCAGTTGGTGATGCAGAAAATCTGAGCCAGAATACTGGAATAAAGGGTGTACTTGCTCTTACTGAACTGCTGAATATGTTTGTAGTATTCCCTGGCCATCTGCCCACGCTTCAAATAAAAGAAACGTTTTACTAAATCAGGTAACATAAATTAATAGTACATTATATTGATAATCAGTGTGACGTGGAATTTCATGTGAAATGTTTTAATATAATTCATCCATAAGATTCCCCAGGGTGATAGGGTACCTATTAAAGTGGCCGGTGAGTGTATATTGGTATCACAGATAATATTAAATCTTAAATTAATTTCACATAGATTTAGCAAAAAAACTCAAAGTGATTTTCATTTATCATTCCATAATGGGACAGTCAAACCTACATAATGTTTAAATCTGCTGCATTAAGTTTAAAGTTTAAGCGCTCTAAAAGACGGAGGGAGATTAATTAAGGTGCATTAAGTGGAGAAATAAATATAACTTACAAATTTACACGATCTGCAATTTTTTGCCAGCACTCCTCTCTGGCTTTATTCGCACCTACAGTGTTGCTTTTGGCCGTAAAGATTTCTTTGAAATCCTCATAGCCCTGCATTATTAAAACCTGCTCCTCCTGACTGAAATATACGGACCGCCATCTATCAATTTTATCCGGAAGAGGCATCAAATGACGCGTCAAACGCCCCCTTTTATGTGAACGCGCACAGAGCAGAAAGCAGAAAGCCGCGGTTAACAAAGATAGTTGATAACCACCGTCGTGGTACCAGTTATCTCTGATGGAGAGTTTCAGGTTTGTTAAGCCAGCTCACCCAAAGAAAGCCTGACTGTGTCGAACTTGCTTCGTAGTATACCCCTCTGGTTCTAGTCAGGACCAGTGCAGAGACCTCAGGACTGGACTAATACGGTCGTATCTCCTGGTTCTAGTCAGGACCGGTGCAGAGACCTCAGGACTGGACTAATATGGTCGTATTTCCTGGTTCTAGTCAGGACCAGTGCAGAGACCTCAGGACTGGACTAATACGGTCGTATCTCCTGGTTCTAGTCAGGACCAGTGCAGAGACCTCAGGACTGGACTAATACGGTCGTATCTCCTGGTTCTAGTCGGGACCAGTGCAGAGACCTCAGGACTGGACTAATACGGTCGTATCTCCTGGTTCTAGTCAGGACCGGCGCAGAGACCTCAGGACTGGACTAATATGGTCGTATTTCCTGGTTCTAGTCAGGACCAGCGCAGAGACCTCAGGACTGGACTAATATGGTCGTATCTCCTGGTCCTAGTCAGGACCGGTGCAGAGACCTCAGGACCGGACTAATATGGTCGTATCTCCTGGTTCTAGTCAGGACCGGTGTAGAGACCTCAGGACTGGACTAATATGGTCGTATTTCCTGGTTCTAGTCAGGACCGGCGCAGAGACCTCAGGACTGGACTAATATGGTTGTATCTCCTGGTTCTAGTCAGGACCGGCGCAGAGACCTCAGGACTGGACTAATACGGTCGTATCTCCTGGTTCTAGTCAGGACCGGCGCAGAGACCTCAGGACTGGACTAATATGGTCGTATTTCCTGGTTCTAGTCAGGACCAGCGCAGAGACCTCAGGACTGGACTAATATGGTCGTATCTCCTGGTCCTAGTCAGGACCGGTGCAGAGACCTCAGGACCGGACTAATATGGTCGTATCTCCTGGTCCTAGTCAGGACCGGTGCAGAGACCTCAGGACCGGACTAATATGGTCGTATCTCCTGGTTCTAGTCAGGACCGGTGTAGAGACCTCAGGACTGGACTAATATGGTCGTATTTCCTGGTTCTAGTCAGGACCGGCGCAGAGACCTCAGGACTGGACTAATATGGTTGTATCTCCTGGTTCTAGTCAGGACCGGTGCAGCAGTGTTCTGGATGTACTGCAGCTGTCTTACAGCTGGTTTAGAGTCCAGTGATCAGGCCGTTACAGTAATCTAACCTGGTGGAGACCAACGCATGGACTAGTCTTTCTAAATCTGGTTTAGACACTATTCCTTTGATTCTGGTAATGTTTTTTAGATGGTAAAAAGCTGCTGATGTTATTGCGTTAATGTGGCTGTTAAAGTTCAAGTCTGAATCCAATATTACCCCTAAATTTCTGACCTGATTTTTAGGTTCTAGAGAGTCTCAAGGTGGCTGATAACATTTTCTCTTTGGTTCTGTGGGTCACAGACAATGATTTTTAGTTTTGTCTGAGTTTAGCTGGACAAAGTTGTTTTGCATCCACACTGATCTGATCGATGCAGTGACACAGTGAATCTACAGGCCCATGTTCTCCTGCTGTCAGTGACACATAGATCTGAGTATCACATTATAGCTGCGTATTAGCTGGACTAATGGAAGCATGTACAAATTGAACAACAGGGGTCCCAGGATTGACCCCTGGGGAACCCCAGAGGTCATGGCCATCTGGTCTGAGACACAGTTACCAATTTCAACAAAGTATCTCCTGTCCCTGAGATAGGACCTGAGACCAGTTTAAAGCAGTTTCAGTCTTCTAACCTCTGTAATGAGATCACATGGTCAACTGTGTCAAAGGCAACGCTGAGGTCCAGCAGAACTAAGACTTTACCTGCATCTGTGTTCAGGTGAATATTGTTTGTCACCTTAATCAGGGCTGTCTCAGTGCTGTGGGGGGGCTGAAGCCTGAAGCCTGACTGAAAACTATCAAAAACATTGTTGGACAGGAGAAGGTCAGTCAGCTGTTGATATACCACTTTTTCTAGGACTTTGCCAAGGAATGGCAGGTCTGATATGGGCCGATAGTTCTTCAGTACTGTGGCATCTAGACTGCTCTTCTTTAGACGAGGCTTAATGACAGCAGTTTTTAAGGCCTCTGGGAATGTTCCAGTCTGAAGTGAGATGTTGGTTAAATCAGTGAGTTGTGGTAACAAACTGCTCAGCACAAACTGTAGAAATCTAGTGGTCCTGTTCCTGTTCCTGGTCCTGGTCCTGGTCCTTGTCCTGGTCCTGTTCCTGTTCCTGTTCCTGTTCCTGTTCCTGTTCCTGTTCCTGTTCCTGTTCCTGGTCTTGGTCCTAGTCCTGGTCCTGTTCCTGTTCCTGAACTTGGTCCTAGTCCTAGTCCTGGTCCTGTTCCTTTTTCTGGTCCTGTTCCCGGTCCTGGTCCTGGTCCTGGTCCTGGACTTGGTCCTAGTCCTGGTCCTGTTCCTGTTCCTGTTCCTGTTCCTGTTCCTGGTTCTGGTCCTGGTCCTGGTCCTGGTCCTGGTCCTGAAATCAGCTGTTTCAGCCAGGTGTTTCTCCAGGGCCTCAGATAGGAGCCTTGGGATGTCAGACAGGGACACTTGGATAGCTGCAAGTAACTGCTCTGTTTATATTAATGATAGATATGGCTCCGCCTCCGAGCAGAAGGGTATCTTTGACCTTGACATGACCACAGATATTCTGTTCATCTCTCCGACGGTGGTAAAAATCTGTTTGTTAACTTTATTCCGGGCGATGTTACATGAAACGATGATGTCTGGACTAACCAGGACTAGTTTTATGAACCCTAACCTTCATAACCCTGACTGGAACCCTCATGGATCTGGCTGAAACCAGTTCTGAGGACCATCGCAGAGGTCCTTTGGGAAGGTTGTGAAGCTGCAGTGTGGAAGCATCTCCAGGACACCTTTGATGATCAGCAGTTAGGGTTAGGGTTAGCATCTCTAGTTCATCCTTTGATGAGGCATCTTGAGAGCTCTGGGAAGCATCTCTGGACTTCTCATCTTTAATACTATCTAGCCAAATATTTTAGTACAGAAACTATTTTTGCTAGAGTCAGTCCCGTGGCCAGGGGGCCTGCATGGTGTGGCTCTGGGCCCCTCCCTGTGGGTCCTTTCCTTTTGTGTTTGAGCGTCAGGCGTGCTGCTTTGGGTAATGTATTGCACCACTTTCTGTCTGTCGTTTGAACAGTCTCACAGATTCATTCAACCTCTTTAAAACTAAAATGTTATTTATTAATAACTCAACACTAGTGTTGGTAACTTGTAATTGAGCACTGCACAAAGTTCTACTGTCGCATTTTTTCACCTGGGATTCTCACTGCCACTAATCATTGGTGTATCTTCAGATTATAAGCTTCTTAGCATGGCCTCCTCCTCTCCTTCTGTCTCTCCATCCCGCTGCTCAGTGTGTGAAATGTTTAGTTATTAATCTGCCTCCTTTAGTCAGAATGGTAAATGCATAAAAGTGTAGTTTATTCTTAGCTTTGGGGGCGAGACTCAGTGAGCTAGAGGCTCGGTTCCACCAACTACACCATAGTCCGTTAGATGCGACAGGTAGACAGGCTGATGTAGCAGCTACCAGCTACCAGCAACCAGCTACCAGCTACCAGCAACCAGCTACCAGCTACCAGCTACCAGCTAACCAGCTACCAGCTACCAGCAACCAGCTACCAGCTACCAGCTACCAGCTACCAGCTACCAGCAACCAGCTACCAGCTACCAGCTACCAGCTACCAGCTACCAGCTACCAGCAACCAGCTATCAGCTACCAGCTACCAGCAACCAGCTACCAGCTACCAGCAACCAGCTACCAGCTACCAGCAACCAGCTAACCAGCTACCAGCTACCAGCTACCAGCTACCAGCTACCAGCTACCAGCTACCAGCTACCAGCTACCAGCTACCAGCCAGCTACCACAGCTACCAGCTACCAGCTACCAGCTACCAGCTACCAGCTACCAGCTACCAGTTACCAGCTACCAGCAACCAGCAACCAGCTACCAGCTACCAGCAACCAGCTATCAGCTACCAGCTACCAGCTACCAGCAACCAGCTACCAGCAACCAGCTACCAGCAACCAGCTATCAGCTACCAGCTACCAGCTACCACCAGCAACAACCAGCTACCAGCTACCAGCAACCAGCTACCAGCAACCAGCTACCAGCAACCAGCAACCAGCTATCAGCTACCAGCTACCAGCTACCAGCTCTTATTTCTAGAAATCTGGCTGATGTTTTTAGACGCTCCCCCTGATGATCCAGGGTGGAGGTCAGGATGCTGAGCTGCAGTCTTACATGCTTCTCTGAATCTGCTTCTCTCTGATCACTATTTAATAATGTTAGAATTTAACATTTTTGACGCTACAACAGAGAATGAAACGTGTCATTACAGCAGATGCTTATCTGAAGATGCTGTGATTAAATTTAAGGAGGCCACTGTTTCTCATCTCCCTATGGTAGAACTGAGAGTGATGACCTGAAATGTTCTGCTGCAGACATTGATTACATCGTCAACAATACTGCAGATGTTTTACATTCAGCCCTGGATGCTGTTGCTCCTCTGAGGAAGAGGGTTTCTTATCTTAGGAGCTCAGCTGGTATAATTCACATATCCGCATGCTGAAGCAGAATGCACGTAAAATGGAAAGGAGGTGGTACTCCTGTAAATCTGCGGACTCCCATCGTGCCTGGAAAGATAGTTTAATAGTCTACAAAAGAGCCCTGTTTTATTATTCTTCACTCTAAAAACCATCTCCTGATCCAGACATTTTAGTGAATTATAGACCAATATCCAACCTTCCATTTATCTCTAAAATTCTGGAAAGTTTTTCAGTCAGGGTTCAGAACTCATCATAAAACAGAAACAGAGCTGATTAGAGTCTCCAACGACCTCCACATGGCCTCAGATGATGGATTAGTTTCTGGACTGGTTCTGCTGGACCTCAGAGCTGCTTTGATACCGTTGATCACAGCGTTTTACTGCTCAGATTAGAGCAGGTTATTGGGATTAAAGGGACAGAACTAGGCTGGTTTAAGTCATGTTTATCTGACAGGTTCCACTGCTATGGCGTCCCACAGGGTTCAGTGTTAGGACCGATCCTATTCACTCTATACATGCTGCCACTGGAAATATTACCCAGAACCACGGCATAAACTTTCATTGATAGGCTGATGATGTGCAGCTGTACTGATCCATGAGACCAGAAGAAACAGAACCGTTGGACAAACTTCAGGAATGTCTGAAGGACATTCAGACCTGGACGAACTAACAATGAACCAGTCAGAATAGAAAAACATGGAATTATTAGTTTTCCAGTTAATGAATAATATTTATTGATACATTTTGTCTAATTATAGTATTGCAAAGATGTCTGTGCCCTCCTCTCTCTGTCCTCCATCGTCTCTCTGTCCTCCATCCTCTCTCTGTCCTCTCTCCTCTCTCTGTCCTCCGTCCTCTCTCTGTCCTCCCTCCTCTCTCTGTCCTCCGTCCTCTCTCTGTCCTCCCTCTCCTCTCTGTCCTCCATCCTCCTCTCTGTCCTCCATCCTGTCTTTCCCCATCCTCTCTCTGTCCTCCTCCTCTCCTCTCTCTGTCCTCCATCCTCTCTCTGTCCTCCATCATCTCTCTGTCCTCCATCCTCTCTGTCCTCCCTCCTCTATCTGTCCTCCATCGTCTCTCTGTCCTCCATCATCTCTCTGTCCTCCATCCTCTCTGTCCTCCATCCTCTCTCTGTCCTCCCTCCTCTCTCTGTCCTCCATCCTCTCTCTGTCCTCCATCCCCTCTCTGTCCTCCCTCCTCTCTGGTCCTCCATCCTCTCTCTGTCCTCCATCCTCTCTGTCCTCCATCCTCTCTGTCCTCCATCCTCTCTCTGTCCTCCATCGCTCTCTCTGTCCTCCATCGCCTCTCTGTCCTCCATCGTCTCTCTGTCCTCCATCCTCTCTCTGTCCTCCATCGTCTCTCTGTCCTCCTTCGTCTCTCTGTCCTCCATCGCCTCTCTGTCCTCCATCGTCTCTCTGTCCTCATCCTCTCTCTGTCCTCCCTCCTCTCTCTGTCCTCCATCGTCTCTCTGTCCTCCATCGTCTCTCTGTCCTCCCTCCTCTCTCTGTCCTCCATCCTCTCTCTGTCCTCCATCCTCTCTCTGTCCTCCCTCCTCTCTCTGTCCTCCATCCTCTCTCTGTCCTCAATCCTCTCTCTGTCCTCCATCCTCTCTCTGTCCTCCCTCCTCTCTCTGTCCTCCATCGTCTCTCTCTCTCTCTCTCTGTCCTCCATCGTCTCTCTCATGTCCTCCATCCTCTCTCTGTCCTCCATCGTCTCTCTGTCCTCCCTCCTCTCTCTGTCCTCCATCGTCTCTTGGTCCTCCATCGTCTCTGTCCTCCACCGTCTCTCTGTCCTCCCTCCTCTCTCTGTCCTCCATCGTCTCTCGGTCCTCCATCGTCTCTGTCCTCCCTCCTCTCTCTGTCCTCCATCCTCTCTGTCCTCTATCTCTCTCTGTCCTCCATCCTCTCTCTGTCCTCCCTCCTCTCTCTGTCCTCCATCGTCTCTCTGTCCTCCATCGCCTCTCTGTCCTCCATCGTCTCTCTCTCTCTCTCCTCTCTGTCTCTCGTCTCCATCGTCTCTCTCTCCGTCCTCATCTTCTCTGTCCTCCATCCTCTCTCTGTCCTCCCTCCTCTCTCTGTCCTCCATCCTCTCTGTCCTCTATCGTCTCTCTGTCCTCCCTCTTCTCTCTGTCCTCCATCGTCTCTCTGTCCTCCATCCTCTCTCTGTCCTCCTCCTCTCTCTGTCCTCCCTCCTCTCTCTGTCCTCCATCCTCTCTGTCCTCTATCGTCTCTCTGTCCTCCATCGTCTCTCTGTCCTCCATCCTCTCTCTGTCCTACGTCCTCTCTCTGTCCTCCCTCCTCTCTCTGTCCTCCCGTCTCTCTCTGTCCTCTCCTCTCTCCCTCCATCTCTCTCTGTCCTCCATCGTCTCTCTGTCCCTCCCTCTCTCTGTCCTCCTCCTCTCCTCCTGTCCTCCATCTCTCTGTCCTCCATCCTCTCTGTCCTCTATCGTCTCTCTGTCCTCCATCATCTCTCTGTCCTCCATCCTCTCTCTGTCCTCCCTCTTTTCACTGTCCTCCCTCCTCTCTCTGTCCTCCATCATCTCTCTGTCCTCCATCGTCTCTCTCTGTCCTCCGTCCTCTCTCTCCCCATCTCCTCTCTCCTCCTCTCTCTCCCCCCTCCTCTCTCTGTCCTCCATCCCTCTGTCCTCTATCCTCTGTCCTCCCTCTTCTATCTCTCTGTCTCCATCGTCTCTCTGTCCTCCATCCTCTCTGTCCTCCTCCTCTCTCTCCTCCCTCCTCTCTGTCCTCCATCCTCTCATCGTCTCTCTGTCCTCCAACGTCTCTCTGTCCTCCATCGTCTCCTCTCCTCCTCTCATCCTCCATCCTCTCTCTGTCCTCCATCGTCCTCTCTGTCCTCCGTCCTCTCGTCTGTCCTCCATCGTCTTTCTCTCCATTGTCTCTCTGTCCTCCTCCTCTCCTCCTCTTCTGTCCCTCCCTCCTGATGTCTCTGTCAGTTTTCCCCCCTAACCCTCTTATCTCGGATGTCCCCCCTTATGAAATCTTGCTTTTCTTCCTCTGGATTTTTTCCAAAACAATTTTTGCAAATTTTTATTTTTCTTCATTTTTATTTTTTAAAAACTGTTGATTAACTTTTTGCATTTGAATATTTCATCTTATTTTTATTTCCTCCTGTTTTAAAGTATTTTTTAATTCTCTGTAATGCTTTAAATGTTTTACTTAAAGCACCTTGAATTGTCTTGTACACGAAATATGCTACAAATAAACTTGCCTTAAAGTTTTTTTTTCTCCCACTATGGGAGTTTTTTTTTTTACTTGGCTTTTTTATTATTAGGATTTATTAATTTATTATTTATTATTAGGATTTAATAATATAATTTTAGTTAATGATATCTACTCGGAGAGAGGAGGAAGGACAAACTCCCTCTGACACACAAGAAAACTCACCTGCTGCAGGATTCAGCTGCGTAAATATCTGGGTTTTGTCAGATTTTGGGACAAACCATCAATATACAGAGAGACAGTTGTTAAAAAAAACCTAATCTGCCTTGTTTTGGTTTAAAATGAAAGATCAGAATCGTTGAACTAAATTTCTACCTCATGTTTGGAGGAACAACGCTCTCAGGAGAATGACGTCAACGTGACACTGAAACGGCCCAATGGTGTTGCAGTACGCGCATCTATACGCCAGAGGGCGTGGTCACTGTTCCACCTGCTCTCAGGTCTCGGGGGCCTCCAGGGCCAACGTGTCACATCACTTCTATCCTGTAATCTGTTCTTTCAGACAGATGTGCTGAAACCAGACTGGATCAGAGGGAGGGACGGATTTCAGGTCAGGTGAGCTAAACGGACAGGTGACCCCCCTGGAATGGGCCCCCATGCGTCTTTATCCAGATGAACAGGTTTGACTCTCAGTAGTGGAACGAAAACAGCAAGAAAAGGTGCAGAGCGGGAAGATCTAGATCAGACTCACCCGCGGAGGCGCATCTCTGAGCCGCCGGCGCGTCATCCATCACGTGACGGAGCTTTTCTCCTCATCAGCTCCTTTCAGAGTCTCATCGTGTTCACCTGAAGACGAGGAGGATTAGTCACACCTGCAGAATCCCAGAACTGTAGATCCAACATGGATCCTCACAGGATGATTGCTTCATTGATTTATGGTGAACTGGGGGAGGGAGGGTGGGGGCGGGGGGTCAGATGTTCAGCCTGGAGCCATCAGGGCGCGTCGTGCGCGCGCAGAAGAGATGCAAACGGTTCGATCGATAATCTGCGGTTCAAATGTGCGGTTAAAACCGCCTTTAAATACCAGAACCGCAGAACCGCAGTCTGGATTTACTGCCCTGCTCTGATCTGAGCAGGTTCAGCTGCACAGAAACACCCCCCCCCCCCCCCCCCCCCCCCCCCCCATCACTCCTCTCATCTACTGGGAAGCAGTCTGAGTCCAGAGGTGGAACAGCTGTGTGTTCTGGTCCCGATGAGGCCCAGATCATCAAACTGAAGCACTAAAACAACACTGACAGTTTATGGTCGACTCACCTGAACTCTGGATCCTTTATGGCAGCAGCTGAAACATCATTAGAGGAAACATTTGCGCCATGTGCGCAAATAAAGATGATTTAAAAAGGATCACAGAACAAATGTGTTTTTAAAATCCAAATGAAGGGATGTGGCTTGTTGTCGGGCTGATGGACGGAATGAAGGTTCTGCTCACGGTGACTGAAAAGAAAATGGACCCTCCGCAGATTTCTGCGCTCTTTCTGTCCGCCTCTTTCCTCCCCTCTCTCTCTCTCTCTCTCTCTCTCTCTCTCTCTCTCTCTCTCTCTCTCTCTCTCCTTTGCCACATTGAGAGCGCATCTCCTCTGAATCCCGATCTGGACCCGTCTCAGCTCAGAGGACAGAACCGTGGGAATCTTCTCAAACTTGAAGAGAGAGAAAATAAAAACCAGTGCGCAGCTGCTGGAGCTCATCAGGCGCGAAGGAGCCGCTGATCAGGTACAGAAAAGGCTTTTATTACAGGAATGTGGCAGGAATGTGTCTTTCTCTTCCTCCTAAAGGGACTGAAACCCTCTGAGGTGTGTCCGAGCCTCTGCGGGATTCGTGCGTAAAAAGCCCGCCGTTGCGCATTTGTTCTGGGTGCGCGTGACAGTTAAACATAGAGCAGAAAAACTAATTTCTCACTCATTTACAACATGATTATATTTATTCAGACATCACGATGATCAAAGAACCAGATTTGTGCGAAGTTTCCTCTGTTCTCTATAAATGTGAGACATTAAAAAAGAATAAATAAATTCAGGTGAATGTTGTTTGGTGAGGAAGGAGGTGGAGGACAGAAGGAGAAGATGATCATTTATTCATCTGTGTGAGGCTGACAGCTGGATGAAGGAGTTTAAACATGGTTGGCCTGTTGGAGATGAGTCATGAAGGACTGAAGGGCAGACGAGTCCGTTTACGTCACTGTCTGCATCTGTTTTAATAAAAATACACATTTTAAACAACTTCACCTGAATCTGCTCTCTTTAATAAAGCAGAACACATTTACTCCACGATTCAGAAATGTATTTTATGACTTTTATTTTTCTGAACAAGACTTAGCTTCATTAAAATGTGACTTTTGATTATTTTCTTTGCTTTTTTTTGGAAATTGTCATGTGTGTGTGTGTGGGGGGGGGAGGGGGGGACGACACATTTGAAACCATTTTACTTTCTAATTTATTTCTTAACTGCTGCAACGGAACAAAAACAGTAGTTGGACAGAAATAATGAAAATAAATACTCTTCTGTTGCTCAATTAAAAAAAAAAACAAACAAAAAACAGGCTGCTAAAACATTTCTGTGATAATTGTGAAGAGACTGGACCTCTCAGGGTGTCCAGCAGAACCTTCAGACCTCATGTGTGTCAGGGTGGCACCTGGAGACAGAAGGTCCATCGGTCTTCATCTGGTGGAGACAGAAGGTCCATCAGTCTTCATCTGGTGGAGACAGTAGGTCTCAGGACTTTATTACAGCTCAGAAGGAAAAATAATAACTGGCTAAAATTATGACAGCTTGGCATCACAAATGACTGACTGTAATTAAAAAAACTTTGTATATTTTTATAATATTACCCGATGTGGCAAAAATAATTCCCCGGTACATTTGTTATGGATATGAAATCTATCAATAGAAAACAAAACTGTTTTTGTACCAGGCCTTAAGTTTTTTTCCTGCTTTAAAGTTGAACAAAGAGACTGATTCACTGTTGAAGCCAGTTAGTAGAGGAACTGCAGCCTCTAGTGGTCGGAAGAGGAACTGCAACCTCTAGTGGTCAGTAGAGGAACTGCAGCCTCTAGTGGTCGGAAGAGGAACTGCAGCCTCTAGTGGTCGGTAGAGGAACTGCAGCCTCTAGTGGTCAGTAGAGGAACTGCAGCCTCTAATGGTCGGAAGAGGAAATGCAACCTCTAGTGGTCAGAAAAGGAACTGCAGCCTCTAGTGGTCAGTAGAGGAACTGCAGCCTTTAGTGGTCGGTAGAGGAACTGAAACGTCTAGTGGTCAGAAGAGGAACTGCAGCCTCTAGTGGTCAGTAGAGGAACTGCAGCCTTTAGTGGTCGGTAGAGGAACTGCAGCCTCTAGTGGTCTTAGGAGGAGCCTCTAGGGGAACTGCAGCCTCTAGTTCAGAGGAACAGTAGAGGAACTGCAGCCTCTAGTGGTCAGTAGAGGAACTGCAGCCTCTAAGGTCGGAGAGGAAACTGCAAACCTCTAGTGGTCAGAAAGGAACTGCAGTCTGCAGCCTTTAGTGGTCGGTAGAGGAACTGCAGCCTCTAGTGGTCGGAAGAGGAACTGCAGCCTCTAGTGGTCGGTCGGTAGAGGAACTGCAGCCTCTAGTGGTCAAAGAGGAACTGCAGCCTCTAGTGATCAGTAGAGGAACTGCAGCCTCTAGTAGTCAAAAGAGGAACTGCAGCCTCTAGTGATCGGTAGAGGAACTGCAGCCTCTAATGGTCGGAAGAGGAACTGCAACCTCTAGTGGTCGGAAGAGGAACTGCAGCCTCAGTGGTCGGTAGAGGAACTGCAGCCTCTAATGGTCGGAAGAGGAACTGCAACCTCTAGTGGTCAGAAGAGGAACTGCTCTAGTGGTCAGTAGAGGAACTGCAGCCTCTAGTGGTCAGTAGAGGAACTGCAGCCTCTAGTGGTCGGTAGAGGAACTGCAGCCTCTAGTGGTCGGTAGAGGAACTGCAGCGTCTAATGGTCGGAAGAGGAACTACAACCTCTAGTGGTCAGAAGAGGAACTGCAGCCTCTAGTGGTCAGTAAGAGGAACTGCAGCCTCTAGTGGTCGGAAGAGGAACCGCAACCTCTAGTGGTCAGAAGAGGAACTGCAGCCTCTAGTGGTCAGTAGAGGAACTGCAGCCTCTAGTGGTCGGAAGAGGAACCGCAACCTCTAGTGGTCGGAAGAGGAACTGCAGCCTCTAGTGGTCAGAAGAGGAACTGCAGCCTCTATTGGTCGGTAGAGGAATTGTAGCCTCTAGTGGTCAGTAGAGGAACTGCAGCCTTTAGTGGTTGGTAGAGGAACTGAAGCCTCTAATGGTCGGAAGAGGAACTGCAACCTCTAGTGGTCAGAAGAGGAACTGCAGCCTCTAGTGGTCAGTAGAGGAACTGCAGCCTCTAGTGGTCAGTAGAGGAACTGCAGCCTCTAGTGGTCGGAAGAGGAACTGCAGCCTCTAGTGGCCGGTAGAGGAACTGCAGCCTCTAATGGTCAGTAGAGGAACTGCAGCCTCTATTGGTCGGTAGAGGAATTGTAGCCTCTAGTGGTCAGTAGAGGAACTGCAGCCTTTAGTGGTTGGTAGAGGAACTGAAGCCTCTAATGGTCGGAAGAGGAACTGCAACCTCTAGTGGTCAGAAGAGGAACTGCAGCCTCTAGTGGTCAGTAGAGGAACTGCAGCCTCTAGTGGTCAGTAGAGGAACTGCAGCCTCTAGTGGTCGGAAGAGGAACTGCAGCCTCTAGTGGCCGGTAGAGGAACTGCAGCCTCTAATGGTCAGTAGAGGAACTGCAGCCTCTAGTGGTCAGTAGAGGAACTGCAGCCTCTAGTGGTCAGTAGAGGAACTGCAGCCTCTAGTGGTCGGTAGAGGAACTGCAGCCTCTAATGGTCAGTAGAGGAACTGCAGCCTCTAGTGGTCAGTAGAGGAACTGCAGCCTTTAGTGGTCGGTAGAGGAACTGCAGCCTCTAATGGTCGGAAGAGGAACTGAAACGTCTAGTGGTCAGAAGAGGAACTGCAGCCTCTAGTGGTCAGTAGAGGAACTGCAGCCTTTAGTGGTCGGTAGAGGAACTGCAGCCTCTAGTGGTCGGAAGAGGAACTGCAGCCTCTAGTGGTCGGTAGAGGAACTGCAGCCTCTAGTGGTCAAAAGAGGAACTGCAGCCTCTAGTGATCAGTAGAGGAACTGCAGCCTCTAGTAGTCAAAAGAGGAACTGCAGCCTCTAGTGATCGGTAGAGGAACTGCAGCCTCTAATGGTCGGAAGAGGAACTGCAACCTCTAGTGGTCGGAAGAGGAACTGCAGCCTCTAGTGGTCGGTAGAGGAACTGCAGCCTCTAATGGTCGGAAGAGGAACTGCAACCTCTAGTGGTCAGAAGAGGAACTGCAGCCTCTAGTGGTCAGTAGAGGAACTGCAGCCTCTAGTGGTCAGTAGAGGAACTGCAGCCTCTAGTGGTCGGTAGAGGAACTGCAGCCTCTAGTGGTCGGTAGAGGAACTGCAGCGTCTAATGGTCGGAAGAGGAACTACAACCTCTAGTGGTCAGAAGAGGAACTGCAGCCTCTAGTGGTCAGTAGAGGAACTGCAGCCTCTAGTGGTCGGAAGAGGAACCGCAACCTCTAGTGGTCAGAAGAGGAACTGCAGCCTCTAGTGGTCAGTAGAGGAACTGCAGCCTCTAGTGGTCGGAAGAGGAACCGCAACCTCTAGTGGTCGGAAGAGGAACTGCAGCCTCTAGTGGTCAGAAGAGGAACTGCAGCCTCTATTGGTCGGTAGAGGAATTGTAGCCTCTAGTGGTCAGTAGAGGAACTGCAGCCTTTAGTGGTTGGTAGAGGAACTGAAGCCTCTAATGGTCGGAAGAGGAACTGCAACCTCTAGTGGTCAGAAGAGGAACTGCAGCCTCTAGTGGTCGGTAGAGGAACTGCAGCCTCTAGTGGTCAAAAGAGGAACTGCAGCCTCTAGTGATCAGTAGAGGAACTGCAGCCTCTAGTGGTCAAAAGAGGAACTGCAGCCTCTAGTGATCAGTAGAGGAACTGCAGCCTCTAGTGGTCAAAAGAGGAACTGCAGCCTCTAATGGTCGGTAGAGGAACTGCAGCCTCTAGTGGTCAAAAGAGGAACTGCAGCCTCTAGTGATCAGTAGAGGAACTGCAGCCTCTAGTGGTCAAAAGAGGAACTGCAGCCTCTAGTGATCGGTAGAGGAACTGCAGCCTCTAATGGTCGGAAGAGGAACTGCAACCTCTAGTGGTCGGAAGAGGAACTGCAGCCTCTAGTGGTCGGTAGAGGAACTGCAGCCTCTAATGGTCGGAAGAGGAACTGCAACCTCTAGTGGTCAGAAGAGGAACTGCAGCCTCTAGTGGTCAGTAGAGGAACTGCAGCCTCTAGTGGTCAGTAGAGGAACTGCAGCCTCTAGTGGTCGGTAGAGGAACTGCAGCCTCTAATGGTCGGAAGAGGAACTACAACCTCTAGTGGTCAGAAGAGGAACTGCAGCCTCTAGTGGTCAGTAGAGGAACTGCAGCGTCTAATGATCGGAAGAGGAACTGCAACCTCTAGTGGTCAGAAGAGGAACTGCAGCCTCTAGTGGTCAGTAGAGGAACTGCAGCCTCTAGTGGTCAGTAGAGGAACTGCAGCCTCTAGTGGTCGGTAGTGGTCGGAAGAGAAACTGCAGTTTCTAGTGGTCGGAAGAGGAACTGCAGCCTTTAGTGGTCAGAAGAGGAACTGCAGCCTCTAGTGATCGGTAGAGGAACGGCAGCCTCTAGTGGTCAAAAGAGGAACTGCAGCCTCTAGTGGTCGGTAGAGGAACTGCAGCCTCTAGTGGTCGGTAGAGGAACGGCAGCCTCTAGTGGTCAAAAGAGGAGCTGCAGCCTCTAATGGTCAGTAGAGGAACTGCAGCCTCTAGTGGTCGGTAGTGGTCGGAAGAGAAACTGCAGTTTCTAGTGGTCGGAAGAGGAACTGCAGCCTTTAGTGGTCAGAAGAGGAACTGCAGCCTCTAGTGATCGGTAGAGGAACGGCAGCCTCTAGTGGTCAAAAGAGGAACTGCAGCCTCTAGTGGTCAGAAGAGGAACTGCAGCCTCTAGTGGTCGGTAGAGGAACTGCAGCCTCTAGTGGTCAGAAGAGGAACTGCAGCCTCTAGTGGTCGGAAGAGGAACTGCAGCCTCTAGTGGTCAAAAGAGGAACTGCAGCCTCTAGTGGTCAGTAGAGGAACTGCAGCCTCTAATGGTCGGAAGAGGAACTGCAGTCTCTAGTGGTCAGTAGAGAAACTGGAGCCTCTTGTGGTCCTCTCTAGTGGTCAGTAAGAACTGAACTGCAGTCTCTATGGTCAGTAGAGAAACTGGAGCCTCTAGTGGTCAGTAGAAGAACTGCAGTCTCTAGTGGTCAGAAGAAGAACTGCAGTCTCTAGTGGTCAGTAGAGAAACTGGAGCCTCTAGTGGTCAGTAGAAGAACTGCAGCCTCTAGTGGTCAGTAGAGGAACTGCAGTCTCTAGTGGTCAGTAGAGGAACTGCAGCCTCTAGTGGTCAGTAGAGGAACTGCAGTCTCTAGTGGTCAGAAGAAGAACTGCAGTCTCTAGTGGTCAGTAGAGAAACTGGAGCCTCTAGTGGTCAGTAGAAGAACTGCAGTCTCTAGTGGTCAGAAGAAGAACTGCAGTCTCTAGTGGTCAGTAGAGGAACTGGAGCCTCTAGTGGTCAGTAGAGGAACTGCAGTCTCTAGTGGTCAGTAGAGGAACTGCAGTCTCTAGTGGTCAGTAGAGGAACTGGAGCCTCTAGTGATCAGTAGAGGAACTGGAGCCTCTAGTGGTCAGTAGAGGAACTGCAGCCTCTAGTGGTCAGTAGAGGAACTTGAGCCTCTAGTGATCAGTAGAGGAACTGCAGCCTCTAGTGGTCAGTAGAGGAACTACAGCCTCTAGTGGTCGGAAGAGGAACTGCAGCCTCTAGTGGTCAGTAGAGGAACTGCAGCCTCTAGTGGTCAGAAGAGGAACTACAGCCTCTAGTGGTCGGAAGAGGAACTGCAGCCTCTAGTGGTCAGTAGAGGAACTGCAGCCCCTAGTGGTCAGAAGAGGAACTGCAGCCTCTAGTGGTTGGTAGAGGAACTGCAGCCTCTAGTGGTCGGTAGAGGAACTGCAGCCTCTAGTGGTCGGTAGAGGAACCGCAGCCTCTAGTGTCGGTAGAGGAAATTCAGCCTCTAGTGGTCGTAGAGGAAATGCAGCCTCTAGTGATCAGTAGAGGAACTGCAGCCTCTAGTGGTCAGAAGAGGAGCTGCAGCCTCTAATGGTCGGTAGTGGTCGGAAGAGGAACTGCAGCCTCTAGTGGTCGGTAGAGGAACTGCAGCCTCTAGTGGTCGGTAGAGGAACTGCAGCCTCTAGTGGTCAAAAGAGAAACTGCAGCCTCTAGTGGTCGGAAGAGGAACTGCAGCCTCTAGTGGTCAAAAGAGGAACTGCAGCCTCTAATGGCCGGAAGAGGAACTACAGCCTCTAGTGGTCAGTAGAGGAACTGCAGCCTCTAATGGTCGGAAGAGGAACTGCAGTCTCTAGTGGTCAGTAGAGAAACTGCAGTCTCTAGTGGTCAGAAGAAGAACTGCAGTCTCTAGTGGTCAGTAGAGAAACTGGAGCCTCTAGTGGTCAGTAGAAGAACTGCAGTCTCTAGTGGTCAGAAGAAGAACTGCAGTCTCTAGTGGTCAGTAGAGGAACTGCAGTCTCTAGTGGTCAGTAGAGGAACTGCAGCCTCTAGTGGTCAGAAGAAGAACTGCAGTCTCTAGTGGTCAGTAGAGAAACTGGAGCCTCTAGTGGTCAGTAGAAGAACTGCAGTCTCTAGTGGTCAGAAGAAGAACTGCAGTCTCTAGTGGTCAGTAGAGGAACTGCAGTCTCTAGTGGTCAGTAGAGGAACTGCAGCCTCTAGTGGTCAGTAGAGGAACTGCAGTCTCTAGTGGTCAGAAGAAGAACTGCAGTCTCTAGTGGTCAGTAGAGAAACTGGAGCCTCTAGTGGTCAGTAGAAGAACTGCAGTCTCTAGTGGTCAGAAGAAGAACTGCAGTCTCTAGTGGTCAGTAGAGGAACTGCAGCCTCTAGTGGTCAGTAGAGGAACTGGAGCCTCTAGTGGTCGGAAGAGGAACTGCAGCCTCTAGTGGTCAGTAGAGGATCTGCAGCCTCTAATGGTCAGTAGAGGAACTGCAGCCCCTAGTGGTCAGAAGAGGAACTACAGCCTCTAGTGGTTGGTAGAGGAACTGCAGCCTCTAGTGGTCAGTAGAGGAACTGCAGCCCCTAGTGGTCAGAAGAGGAACTGCAGCCTCTAGTGGTTGGTAGAGGAACTGCAGCCTCTAGTGGTTGGTAGAGGAACTGCAGCCTCTAGTGATCAGTAGAGGAACTGCAGCCTCTAGTGGTCAAAAGAGGAACTGCAGCCTCAAGTGATCGGTAGAGGAACTGCAACCTCTAGTGGTCGGAAGAGGAACTGCAGCCTCTAGTGGTCGGTAGAGGAACTGCAGCCTCTAATGGTCGGAAGAGGAACTGCAACCTCTAGTGGTCAGAAGAGGAACTGCAGCCTCGAGTGGTCAGTAGAGGAACTGCAGCCTCTAGTGGTCAGTAGAGGAACTGCAGCCTCTAGTGGTCAGTAGAGGAACTGCAGCCTCTAGTGGTCAGTAGAGGAACTGGAGCCTCTAGTGGTCAGTAGAGGAACTACAGCCTCTAGTGGTCGGAAGAGGAACTGCAGCCTCTAGTGGTCAGTAGAGGATCTGCAGCCTCTAATGGTCAGTAGAGGAACTGCAGCCCCTAGTGGTCAGAAGAGGAACTACAGCCTCTAGTGGTCGGAAGAGGAACTGCAGCCTCTAGTGGTCAGTAGAGGAACTGCAGCCCCTAGTGGTCAGAAGAGGAACTGCAGCCTCTAGTGGTTGGTAGAGGAACTGCAGCCTCTAGTGGTTGGTAGAGGAACTGCAGCCTCTAGTGATCAGTAGAGGAACTGCAGCCTCTAGTGGTCAAAAGAGGAACTGCAGCCTCAAGTGATCGGTAGAGGAACTGCAACCTCTAGTGGTCGGAAGAGGAACTGCAGCCTCTAGTGGTCGGTAGAGGAACTGCAGCCTCTAATGGTCGGAAGAGGAACTGCAACCTCTAGTGGTCAGAAGAGGAACTGCAGCCTCGAGTGGTCAGTAGAGGAACTGCAGCCTCTAGTGGTCAGTAGAGGAACTGCAGCCTCTAGTGGTCGGTAGAGGAACTGCAGCCTCTAATGGTCGGAAGAGGAACTACAACCTCTAGTGGTCAGAAGAGGAACTGCAGCCTCTAGTGGTCGGTAGAGGAACTGCAGCGTCTAATGATCGGAAGAGGAACTGCAACCTCTAGTGGTCAGAAGAGGAACTGCAGCCTCTAGTGGTCGGTAGAGGAACTGCAGCGTCTAATGATCGGAAGAGGAACTGCAACCTCTAGTGGTCAGAAGAGGAACTGCAGCCTCTAGTGGTCAGTAGAGGAACTGCAGCCTCTAGTGGTCAGTAGAGGAACTGCAGCCTCTAGTGGTCGGTAGTGGTCGGAAGAGAAACTGCAGTTTCTAGTGGTCGGAAGAGGAACTGCAGCCTTTAGTGGTCAGAAGAGGAACTGCAGCCTCTAGTGATCGGTAGAGGAACGGCAGCCTCTAGTGGTCAAAAGAGGAACTGCAGCCTCTAGTGGTCGGTAGAGGAACTGCAGCCTCTAGTGGTCGGTAGAGGAACGGCAGCCTCTAGTGGTCAAAAGAGGAGCTGCAGCCTCTAATGGTCAGTAGAGGAACTGCAGCCTCTAGTGGTCAAAAGAGAAACTGCAGCCTCTAGTGGTCGGAAGAGGAACTGCAGCCTCTAGTGGTCAAAAGAGGAACTGCAGCCTCTAGTGGTCAGTAGAGGAACTGCAGCCTCTAATGGTCGGAAGAGGAACTGCAGTCTCTAGTGGTCAGTAGAGAAACTGGAGCCTCTTGTGGTCAGTAGAGGAACTGCAGCCTCTAGTGGTCAGTAGAGGAACTGCAGTCTCTAGTGGTCAGAAGAAGAACTGCAGTCTCTAGTGGTCAGTAGGGAAACTGGAGCCTCTAGTGGTCAGTAGAAGAACTGCAGTCTCTAGTGGTCAGAAGAAGAACTGCAGTCTCTAGTGGTCAGTAGAGAAACTGGAGCCTCTAGTGGTCAGTAGAAGAACTGCAGCCTCTAGTGGTCAGTAGAGGAACTGCAGTCTCTAGTGGTCAGTAGAGGAACTGCAGCCTCTAGTGGTCAGTAGAGGAACTGCAGTCTCTAGTGGTCAGAAGAAGAACTGCAGTCTCTAGTGGTCAGTAGAGAAACTGGAGCCTCTAGTGGTCAGTAGAAGAACTGCAGTCTCTAGTGGTCAGAAGAAGAACTGCAGTCTCTAGTGGTCAGTAGAGGAACTGCAGCCTCTAGTGGTCAGTAGAGGAACTGCAGTCTCTAGTGGTCAGTAGAGGAACTGGAGCCTCTAGTGGTCAGTAGAGGAACTGCAGTCTCTAGTGGTCAGTAGAGGAACTGCAGCCTCTAGTGGTCAGTAGAGGAACTGCAGTCTCTAGTGGTCAGCAGAGGAACTGGAGCCTCTAGTGATCAGTAGAGGAACTGGAGCCTCTAGTGGTCAGTAGAGGAACTGCAGCCTCTAGTGGTCAGTAGAGGAACTTGAGCCTCTAGTGATCAGTAGAGGAACTGCAGCCTCTAGTGGTCAGTAGAGGAACTACAGCCTCTAGTGGTCGGAAGAGGAACTGCAGCCTCTAGTGGTCAGTAGAGGAACTGCAGCCTCTAGTGGTCAGAAGAGGAACTACAGCCTCTAGTGGTCGGAAGAGGAACTGCAGCCTCTAGTGGTCAGTAGAGGAACTGCAGCCCCTAGTGGTCAGAAGAGGAACTGCAGCCTCTAGTGGTTGGTAGAGGAACTGCAGCCTCTAGTGGTCGGTAGAGGAACTGCAGCCTCTAGTGGTCAGTAGAGGAACCGCAGCCTCTAGTGGTCGGTAGAGGAAATGCAGCCTCTAGTGATCAGTAGAGGAACTGCAGCCTCTAGTGGTCAGAAGAGGAGCTGCAGCCTCTAATGGTCAGTAGAGGAACTGCAGCCTCTAGTGGTCGGTAGTGGAACGGCAGCCTCTAGTGGTCAAAAGAGGAACTGCAGCCTCTAGTGGTCAGAAGAGGAACTGCAGCCTCTAGTGGTCGGTAGAGGAACTGCAGTCTCTAGTGGTCAAAAGAGAAACTGCAGCCTCTAGTGGTCGGAAGAGGAGCTGCAGCCTCTAGTGGTCAAAAGAGGAACTGCAGCCTCTAGTGATCGGTAGAGGAACGGCAGCCTCTAGTGGTCAAAAGAGGAACTGCAGCCTCTAGTGGTCAGAAGAGGAACTGCAGCCTCTAGTGGTCGGTAGAGGAACTGCAGTCTCTAGTGGTCAAAAGAGAAACTGCAGCCTCTAGTGGTCGGAAGAGGAACTGCAGCCTCTAGTGGTCAAAAGAGGAACTGCAGCCTCTAATGGCCGGAAGAGGAACTACAGCCTCTAGTGGTCAGTAGAGGAACTGCAGCCTCTAATGGTCGGAAGAGGAACTGCAGTCTCTAGTGGTCAGTAGAGAAACTGGAGCCTCTTGTGGTCAGTAGAGGAACTGCAGTCTCTAGTGGTCAGAAGAAGAACTGCAGTCTCTAGTGGTCAGTAGAGAAACTGGAGCCTCTAGTGGTCAGTAGAAGAACTGCAGCCTCTAGTGGTCAGTAGAGGAACTGCAGTCTCTAGTGGTCAGTAGAGGAACTGCAGCCTCTAGTGGTCAGTAGAGGAACTGCAGTCTCTAGTGGTCAGAAGAAGAACTGCAGTCTCCAGTGGTCAGTAGAGAAACTGGAGCCTCTAGTGGTCAGTAGAAGAACTGCAGTCTCTAGTGGTCAGAAGAAGAACTGCAGTCTCTAGTGGTCAGTAGAGGAACTGCAGCCTCTAGTGGTCAGTAGAGGAACTGCAGTCTCTAGTGGTCAGTAGAGGAACTGGAGCCTCTAGTGGTCAGTAGAGGAACTGCAGTCTCTAGTGGTCAGTAGAGGAACTGCAGCCTCTAGTGGTCAGTAGAGGAACTGCAGTCTCTAGTGGTCAGTAGAGGAACTGGAGCCTCTAGTGATCAGTAGAGGAACTGGAGCCTCTAGTGGTCAGTAGAGGAACTGGAGCCTCTAGTGGTCAGTAGAGGAACTACAGCCTCTAGTGGTCGGAAGAGGATCTGCAGCCTCTAATGGTCAGTAGAGGAACTACAGCCTCTAGTGGTCGGTAGAGGAACTGCAGCCTCTAGTGGTCAGAAGAGGAACTACAGCCTCTAGTGGTCGGAAGAGGAACTGCAGCCTCTAGTGGTCAGTAGAGGAACTGCAGCCCCTAGTGGTCAGAAGAGGAACTGCAGCCTCTAGTGGTTGGTAGAGGAACTGCAGCCTCTAGTGGTCGGAGAGGAACTCGGAGAAGAGGAACTGCAGCCTCTAGTGGTCAGAAGAGGAACTGCAGCCTCTAGTGTCAAAAATAGGAACTGCAGCCTCTAATGGCCGGAAGAGGAACTACAGCCTCTAGTGGTCAGTAGAGGAACTGCAGCCTCTAATGGTCGGAAGAGGAACTGCAGTCTCTAGTGGTCAGTAGAGAAACTGGAGCCTCTTGTGGTCAGTAGAGGAACTGCAGTCTCTAGTGGTCAGAAGAAGAACTGCAGTCTCTAGTGGTCAGTAGAGAAACTGGAGCCTCTAGTGGTCAGTAGAAGAACTGCAGCCTCTAGTGGTCAGTAGAGGAACTGCAGTCTCTCTAGTGGGTCAGTAGAGAACTGCAGCCTCTAGTGGTCAGTAGAGGAACTGCAGTCTCTAGTGGTCAGAAGAAGAACTGCAGTCTCCAGTGGTCAGTAGAGAAACTGGAGCCTCTAGTGGTCAGTAGAAGAACTGCAGCCTCTAGTGGTCAGTAGAGGAACTGCAGTCTCTAGTGGTCAGTAGAGGAACTGGAGCCTCTAGTGATCAGTAGAGGAACTGGAGCCTCTAGTGGTCAGTAGAGGAACTGGAGCCTCTAGTGGTCAGTAGAGGAACTACAGCCTCTAGTGGTCGGAAGAGGAACTGCAGCCTCTAGTGGTCAGTAGAGGAACTGCAGCCCCTAGTGGTCAGAAGAGGAACTGCAGCCTCTAGTGGTTGGTAGAGGAACTGCAGCCTCTAGTGGTCGGAAGAGGAACTGCAGCCTCTAGTGGTCAGAAGAGGAACTGCAGCCTCTAGTGGTCAAAAGAGGAACTGCAGCCTCTAATGGCCGGAAGAGGAACTACAGCCTCTAGTGGTCAGTAGAGGAACTGCAGCCTCTAATGGTCGGAAGAGGAACTGCAGTCTCTAGTGGTCAGTAGAGAAACTGGAGCCTCTTGTGGTCAGTAGAGGAACTGCAGTCTCTAGTGGTCAGAAGAAGAACTGCAGTCTCTAGTGGTCAGTAGAGAAACTGGAGCCTCTAGTGGTCAGTAGAAGAACTGCAGCCTCTAGTGGTCAGTAGAGGAACTGCAGTCTCTAGTGGTCAGTAGAGGAACTGCAGCCTCTAGTGGTCAGTAGAGGAACTGCAGTCTCTAGTGGTCAGAAGAAGAACTGCAGTCTCCAGTGGTCAGTAGAGAAACTGGAGCCTCTAGTGGTCAGTAGAAGAACTGCAGTCTCTAGTGGTCAGAAGAAGAACTGCAGTCTCCAGTGGTCAGTAGAGAAACTGGAGCCTCTAGTGGTCAGTAGAGGAACTGCAGTCTCTAGTGGTCAGTAGAGGAACTGCAGCCTCTAGTGGTCAGTAGAGGAACTGCAGTCTCTAGTGGTCAGTAGAGGAACTGGAGCCTCTAGTGATCAGTAGAGGAACTGGAGCCTCTAGTGGTCAGTAGAGGAACTGGAGCCTCTAGTGGTCAGTAGAGGAACTACAGCCTCTAGTGGTCGGAAGAGGAACTGCAGCCTCTAGTGGTCGGGAAGAGGAACTGCAGCTCTAGTGGTCGGTAGAGGAACTGCAGCCTCTAGTGGTCGGTAGAGGAACTGCAGCCTCTAGTGGTCGGTAGAGAAACTGCAGCCTCTAGTGGTCGGTAGAGGAACTCTATGGTCGGTAGAGGAACTGCAGCCTCTAGTGGTCGGAGAGGAACTGCAGCCTCTAGTGGTCGGTAGAGGAACCTCTAGTGGTCGGTAGAGGAACTGCAGCCTCTAGTGGTCGGTAGAGGAACTGCAGCCTCTAGTGGTCGGTAGAGGAACTGCAGCCTCTAGTGGTCAGAAGAGGAACTCATTACATTGTTCATTATTTTTTAATTTTATATTTCAGGGTTTAAGAAAACGAGAAACAAAACTTGGATCTCCACAAAACTTCCAATATCTTGAAGATGTGTCTGGTATTTATTCATCTGGAAAACATCTTATCGTTTTGTCGAAGACCTTTTCTTCCTCCAGAAGATAAATTAGTTTAACCGGAGCTCTTGTTTCCTCCAGATCATGACCAGTTCGCTGGAGAAGGTCGTTGCTCAGAAGAAGGAGGCCATCGAGGCGGTGATGGACATGTTTGAGAGGGGCGCCGAGGTTCTGGCCAGCGCCGTCGGGGAGCTCTTCCCTCTCTGCGAGGCCGCCGCTCCGGTCCTGCGACTGGCGTTGGACAACGTCCAGAGCAAAGAAGTCTTCTACGTGAAGGAGCAGTTCCTGACGGTGAGGAACAAGCTGGACGTGGTCTCCAGCCAGCTGGAGGACATCGACAGCGAGATCCAGAAGGGGAGGCTGGACTCCGACTACTTCTCTGTGGAGGAGAACATCAGGAACCAGTTCCGTAAGTACATGGACATCCTGGAGGCCAAGCAGCAGTTCACGGAGGTGAAGACCAGGCTCTTCTTGGAGCACTTCGCCAAAACTGGTGGAGAGAAAAACCTGTTTGTGCTCTACGACGCTCTGATGGGAACCAACAGCTTTGGAGAACCCATTTTAGAGGTTGTAGAGAGGTAAGAAAGGTCTTTTTACTTGCACTGATGTTTCTCCAGACCGGCACCAGAATCATCCGTGGGCTTTTGTTTTGTAGGTACGTGGTCAGGAACCGACGTCTCCTGGAAAACTTCTGCGTCCGGATGAAGGAGCTCCTCTGCTTGGGCTTGATTGCTGTGCTGGGCCACTGTGCTTTGACCCTGCAGAACCAGGAGGAGGAGCGGGACAAGATCCAAGAGTGGAGCAGCAGAATAGAAGAAGTGGAGTCCAGGATGAAAGCGACCATCGAGTCCTGCACCGCCGCCTTCCCCGACCAAGCCAAGTCAGACGCCCAGCGCCTCCTGCAGGAGAAGGACGACGAAAACCTGCAGGTCTCGGCTCAGAACCTTCTGGAGTTCCTGGTGAAAAAGTACGACTGGGTTCTCTGGTCGGTGCGGCTCATCAACCACTCAGGTAGCAGCTACCGGAACTGGCGCGCCGGCGAGCGTTTTCACCACGTAGCGGGACAGAACTGGTTCGAGGTGCTTCAGGTGAACAACATCCACCTGGTGGTGTCGTACAGCACCGACCCGCGGCCGGTCCCCCGAGACTGCATCCGGCAGGTGATGGAGGTTCAGGGGAAGAAGGGAAACGCCCCCGCCGTGGTGGAGGTCCTGGAGGAGCAGTTGCACGGGTTTGTGGTTCACGCGGTCAGTCGTCACAAGGAGAGCGCCGCAGCATGGAGCTTTCCGGAAGACTGTCACTACTGGGAGCGACACAAGAATGTGGCTGTTTGTGTTCACTCGCAGTAAAGCCCACGTTGCTGGGGAGGAGCCCTACGGCGTCAGCTATGACGTTAGCTACGGCGTTAGCTACGACGTCAGTGACGGCGTCACCTACGACGTCAGTGACGGCGACAGCTACGAAGTTAGCTACGACATCAGCTACGCCGTCAACTACGACGTTAGCTACGCCATCAGGGACGATGTCAGCTATGACGTCAGCTACACAGTCAGGCGTTAACTACGACGTTAACTACGACATTAACTTTGACGTTAGCTACGACATCAGTGACGGTGTCAGCTACGACGTTAGCTACGTCGTCAGTGACGGCGTCAGCTACTACATTAGCTACGCCATCAGCTACGCTGTCAGCTATGACGTTAGCTACACCGTTAGCTACGGCGTCTACTACGGCGTCCGCTACGGCGTTAGCTGCGCCGTCAGTGACGGTGTCAGCTACGGTGTCAGCTATGGCGTTAGCTACGACATCAGTGACGGCGTCAGCTACGATGTCAGTGACGGCGTCAGCTACGACGTCAGCTACGGCGCCAGCTATGGCATCAGCTACAGCATTAGCTACGGCGTCAGCTACGACATCAGCGACGGTGTCAGCTACGACGTTAGCTACGTCGTCAGTGACGGCGTCAGCTACTACATTAGCTACGCCATCAGCTACGCTGTCAGCTATGACGTTAGCTACACCGTTAGCTACGGCGTCTACTACGGCGTCCGCTACGGCGTTAGCTGCGCCGTCAGTGACGGTGTCAGCTACGGTGTCAGCTATGGCGTTAGCTACGACATCAGTGACGGCGTCAGCTACGATGTCAGTGACGGCGTCAGCTACGACGTCAGCTACGGCGCCAGCTATGGCATCAGCTACAGCATTAGCTACGGCGTCAGCTACGACATCAGCGACGGTGTCAGCGACAGCGTTAGTTATGACATCAGTGACGGCGTCAGATACGACATCAGCTACGACCTTAGCTACGCCGTTAGTGACGGCGTCAGATACGACGTTAGCTACGCCGTCAGCTACACTGTCAGCTATGACGTTAGCTACGCCATCAGGGACGATGTCAGTTCTGACGTCAGCTACACTGTCAGCTACGACGTTAGCTACGCCATCAGCTACGCCGTCAGCTACAATGTTAGCTATGCTGTCAGGGACGACGTCAGCTACGCAGTCAGCTACAACGTTAGCTACACCGTCAGGGAAGACATCAGCTACACAGTCAGCTACGACGTTAGCTACACCATCAGCTACAATGTTAGCTACGCCGTCAGGGACGACGTCAGCTACGCAGTCAGCTATGCTGTCGGGGACGAGGTCAGCTACGATGTCAGTGACGAGGTCAGCTACGACGTTAGCTACGACGTTAGCTACACCGTCACTGACGACGCATCCTCTTTGTTTCCTGGTGATACTTCTTCTTCTTCTTCATCTTTTTTTAAGTTACACTATAAACATTTGTATTCTTGCCCTGGAAATAAGACCTTATTTAACTAATTTAAATAAAGTTCCCTGACTGACTTAATGTAAAAGTAAATGACTAAAGTTCCTGTCTAATTAAGGCATATAAGACATTTGTGAAAACTTTAAAGACACATGTCAAACCCAAGGCCTGCAGGCCAAATTCAGCCCATCAATCTTGTCAAAAATAATATATAAAAAATTATTCAAAGATGATATAAAATGAATTTTACAAGATCGCAGGTCGCAAGACATGCTGGTGGCGTCAGGAAGAGCATCTGGAATAAAACTGGCAACACGAGACAAAACAGAAGTAGCAGCAACTTTGTGACGACAGAAACCTCTGAAGGAATTCTGGATTAAAAACTTTTGTTTTAACATCGTGACTCACAAAGCTGCATCTTCTTCATGTGAGCAGCTGTTTGACTGTAAAACGGTTGCTCTGCTGAAAGGACACCTGTCCAGTTGGACCTGCGCACCTGCCTGATCTTCTGGCTCCCTGCTCCCCAGCTTTAAGCCCCTCCCACCTCAGGGAGCTTCCTCCCACCACCGCCGTTCCTCTGAAGCTAACCTCCTCTGACCGCCACTCAGGACCAAACAGGACTGCAGGGGGCAGAACGTCCTCCATGACGGTCCCGTCCCTCTGAACCCGCCATCCACATGGACTCAGTCATGTCCAAACTCCAGGCCTCTAAGAACATCTGACTCTCTACTGGCGTTTATCTGTCTGTCTGTGTTCAAGATAACTCTAAAAGTTATGGATGGATTTTGATGAAGTTTTCAGGAGTTGTCAGAAATCTGAAAAGGAGGAATTGGTTTCATTTTGGTTCTGATCCGGAAGAAATCCTGGATTCTGGATCGCTTTCAAATTTTTGATAACATTGCAGTCAATGGGCCCGAAATTTTGTTTCTCAATATCGCAATATAATTATTGCCCAAAACTCATGATATTTGACTCAGTGATTGGCAACGTGAACCTTTATCAAATTTCAAAGGCTGAACCGGATCTGATCCAGAACGCGGATTTTAACGCAATCTGTAAATCGTGACATGGGAGAATTGTTGTGCTTGGCGGAGGTCTGCGCTCTCCGAGTGCTTTTCTAGTTTTATTTCTGTTTCTATTTCTACTATTTTCTCTTGTTTCTTAATACTTTAAAACATCTTTGAGTATTTTTAAAGCACCATATGAATAAAATGTATTATTGCTATTGAAGAACAGAAAAGGTTCTGGTAACTGGATTATGAAGTGAAAACTGAGCATGAAACAACCATAACTGATCGATCAGGTCATTGTTTCCCAACAAACTATCCTCATATACGACAAACCTGCTGTGAAAATGCTTCCAAACACATTAATAAAAGTATTAACTTAAGTATTGAGTCCTCTTTTTTTTTTTTAAATAATCTCCAGGTCTCATTATTATCATTATAATCAATGGTGTTAAAGTGTATGAATTATATCTAGATGTTGGACCATCAGATATCTGGTGATGGAGGGATTCTGGGTAAAATAAGGGACAGGATTTGTTTTTCTATTTAGCAGCTGATATTTTTGAACAAGGTCCTCCAGCTACAAGGTCCTCCAGCTACAAGTCCTCCATCTACAAGGTCTTCCAGCTACAAGGTCCTCCAGCTAGAAGGTCCTCCAGCTCCAAGTCCTCCATCTACAAGGTCTTCCAGCTAGAAGGTCCTCCAGCTACAAGGTCCTCCATCTACAAGGTCCTCCAGCTACAAGGTCCTCCAGCTACAAGGTCCTCCAGCTACAAGGTCCTCCAGCTACAAGGTCCTCCAGCTAGAAGGTCCTCCAGCTCCAAGTCCTCCATCTACAAGGTCTTCCAGCTAGAAGGTCCTCCAGCTACAAGGTCCTCCATCTACAGCCCAGCACAAGTCCTCCAGCTACAAGGTCCTCCAGCTACAAGTCCTCCAGTCAGGTCCTCCAGCTACAAGGTCTCCAGCTACAAGGTCCTCCAGCTACAAGTCCTCCATTTACAAGGTCCTCCATCTCCAAGGTCTCCACTACAAGGTCCTCCAGCTACAAGTCCTCCACAGGTCCTCCAGCTACAAGGTCTCCAGCTACAAGGTCCTCCACCTACAAGGTCCTCCAGCTACAAGGTCCTCCAGCTACAAGGTCCTCCAGCTACAAGGTCCTCCAGCTACAAGGTCCTCCACTACAAGGTCCTCCAGCTACAGGTCCTCCAGCTACAAGGTCCTCCAGCTACAAGGTCCTCCGCTACAAGGTCCTCCAGTAAAGTCCTCCAGCTACAAGTTCCTCCAGCTACAAGTCCTCCAGCTACAAGTCCTACAACAGCTAGCTACAAGGTCCTCCGCTAGAAGTCCTAGCTAGAAGGTCCTCCAGCTACAAGGTCCTCCAGCTACAAGGTCCTCCAGCTACAAGGTCCTCCAGCTCAAGGTCCTCCAGCTGGAGGTCCTCCAGCTACAAGGTCCTCAAGCTAGAAGGTCCTCCAGCTACAAGTCCTCCAGCTGCAAGTCCTCCAGCTACAAGGTCCTAAAGCTAGAAGGTCCTCCAGCTACAAGTCCTCCAGCTACAAGTCCTCCAGCTACAAGGTCCTCCAGCTAGAAGGTCCTCCAGCTACAAGTCCTCCAGCTACAAGGTCCTCCAGCTACAAGGTCCTCAAGCTACAAGGTCCTCCAGCTAAAAGGTCCTCCAGCTACAAGGTCCTCCAGCTAGAAGGTCCTCCACCTACAAGTCCTCCAGCTACAAGTCCTCCAGCTACAAGTCCTCCAGCTACAAGGTCCTCCAGCTAGAATGTCCTCCAGCTACAAGGTCCTCCAGCTAGAAGGTCCTCCAGCTACAAGGTCCTTCCAGCTGGAGGACCTTGTAGCTACAAGGTCCTCCAACTACAAGTCCTCCAGCTAGAAGGTCCTCCAGCTGGAATGTCCTCCAGCTACAAGGTCCTCCATCTACAAGGTCCTCCAGCTACAAGGTCCTCCAGGTACAAGGTCCTCCAGGTACAAGGTCCTCCAGCTACAAGGTCCTCCAGGTCCTCCACACAAGGTCCTCCAGGTACAAGGTCCTCCAGCTACAGGTCCCCAGCTACAAGGTCCTCCAGCTACAAGGTCCTCCAGGTACAAGGTCCTCCAATCCAGCTACAAGGTCCTCCAGCTAGGTCCTCCAGCTACAAGGTCCTCCAGGTACAAGGTCCTCCAGCTACAAGGTCCTCCAGCTACAAGGTCCTCCAGGTCTACAAGGTCCTCCAGGGTACAAGGTCCTCCAGCTAGAGGTCCTCCAGCTGGAATGTCCTACCTACAGGTCCTCCAGCTACAAGGTCCTCCAGCTAGAAGGTCCTCCAGCTACAAGGTCCTCCAGCCAGCTAAGGTCCTCCAGCTACAAGGTCCTCCAGCTACAAGGTCCTCCAGCTACAAGTCCTCCAGCAAAGTCAGGTCCTCCAGCTACAAGTCCTCCATCCAGGTCCCTACAAGGTCTCCAGCTAGAAGGTCCTCCAGCTAGAAGGTCCTCCAGCTACAAGGTCCTCCAGCTTGAAGGTCCTCCAGCTACAAGTCCTCCAGCTAGAAGGTCCTCCAGCTGGAAGGCTGGTGGGCCCAGCCCCTCCTCCCAGTCAGCTTATCGTAGAATCTTCATTCTGTCCTGATCAAGTGTTTGAACCAGAAATGCTCCATAAAATCGTGTGTGGAAGGTCGACATGGTTGAACCCTGGAGCCTCAGCAGCTGCTCATGTGACCAGGAACTGACGCTGTCACATCAGCTAAGCGTGAAGAACTTCATGTTCATGAAGCTGAAACACACAAGAAACATAATTCACATTTATAGAAACAATCTCAACAGAGTCATTAACAGAAATCAGAACAGAACAAACAGAAACAGAAATCACTTCCTTCTGGGAAACAGATGATTTTTCCTGGATGTGATGCTGCAGCCTCTCAGCCAATCAGCTGCTTCTGAAGCTCCCAGTGAGTCTCGCAGCTGAACGCTGTGACTCTCCAGCTGTGACCCCCCCAGCTGTGATCCCTCCAGCTGTGACCCCCCCCAGCTGTGACCCCCCCAGCTGTGACCCCCCCCAGCTGTGACCCCTCCACCTGTGACCCCCCCAGCTGTGACCCCCCCAGCTGTGACCCCCCAGCTGTGAACCCCCCCTCATGTTTCTGTCTCAGCTCACTTCTATTCTTCTGTATTTTCCTGAGAATCTTAATGAAACCAGTGATCCTGTGATGTTTGACTGAACTGAATAAACCCACATGGGTGTGTAAACACGTCCAGATATTGCAGATGCAGATATTAGATGTCTAAACACGTTCCATCTAGTATATATATCTGTAAATATCTATCTGCATCTCTGGTACTAATGTGATTCACACATCAGCTATCTAAAACGTTAAAACGAGGCTGCGCTCCTGCAGCAGCAGCGGCTGCAGCTAATTTAATAGATATTTAAACGTTGGTCAGCAGTTCTGAGGGTTGATGGTCTGTAATAACTCTGCAGAGCAGCAAACTGCTGATCTGAGCAGGCTGGAGTCGGTCCTGATGCTGAGCAGCTGCAGAGCTCATCGTTCTCCATCACTGCTGCCCCTCATAAATCCAGCCTGGTCGGGTCCAGCCCGTTTGTTCTGGAAGAATCCTGACGGCGCAGCTGGTTCCAGTTCCTTTAGAGACCCGCAGAGCTGCAGAAACCACCTTCCTGAGTTACTGTCAACAATAAAGCTGATTAAAGTTATTTTACTGGATAGTTTTAGGCCGAATTAGATTAAAACCCCTCAGAAATGTTTCTTCACAGAGAAATCCTGACAGGATTCTCTCACTGCTGTTACTGTTACTGTTACTCCTGTTACTGTTACTGCTGTTACTGTCACTGTTACTGTTGTTACTGTTACTGTTGTTACTGTTACTGTTACTGCTGTTACTGTTACTGTCACTGCTGTTACTGTCACTGCTGTTACTGCTGTTACTGTCATTGCTGTTACTGTTACTGTCACTGTTGTTACTGTTACTGTCACTGCTCTTACTGTCACTGCTGTTACTGCTGTTACTGTTACTGCTGTTACTGTTACTGCTGTTACTGTTACTGTCACTGTTGTTACTGTCACTGCTGTTACTGCTGTTACTGTCACTGCTGTTACTGTTACTGTCACTGTTGTTACTGTTACTGTCACTGTCACTGTCTGTTACTGTTACTGCTGTTACTGTTACTGCTGTTACTGTTACTGCTGTTACTGTCACTGCTGTTACTGTTACTGTCACTGTTGTTACTGTTACTGTCACTGCTGTTACTGTCACTGTTGTTACTGTCACAGCTGTTACTCTCACTGCTGTTACTGTTACTGCTGTTACTGTTACTGCTGTTACTGTTACTGCTGTTACTGTTACTGTCACTGTTGTTACTGTTACTGTCACTGCTGTTACTGTTACTGCTGTTACTGTTACTGTCACTGTTGTTACTGTTACTGTCACTGCTGTTACTGTCACTGTTGTTACTGTCACAGCTGTTACTCTCACTGCTGTTACTGTTACTGCTGTTACTGTTACTGCTGTTACTGTCACTGCTGTTACTGTTACTGTCACTGTTGTTACTGTTACTGTCACTGCTGTTACTGTTACTGCTGTTACTGTTACTGCTGTTACTGTCACTGCTGTTACTGTTACTGTCACTGTTGTTACTGTTACTGTCACTGCTGTTACTGTCACTGTTGTTACTGTCACAGCTGTTACTCTCACTGCTGTTACTGTTACTGTCACTGTTGTTACTGTTACTGTCACTGCTGTTACTGTCACTGTTGTTACTGTCACAGCTGTTACTCTCACTGCTGTTACTGTTACTGTCACTGCTGTTACTGTTACTGTCACTGCTGTTGCTGTCACTGCTGTTACTGTCACTGCTGTTACTGTTACTGTCACTGCTGTTACTGTTACTGCTGTTACTGTTACTGTCACTGTTGTTACTCTTACTGTCACTGTTGTTACTCTTACTGTCACTGCTGTTACTGCTGTTACTGTTACTGCTGTTACTGTCACTGGTGTTACTGTTACTGTCACTGCTGTTACTGTTACTGTCACTGCTGTTACTGTTACTGCTGTTACTGTTACTGCTGTTACTGTTACTGTCACTGCTGTTACTGTTACTGTTGTTACTGTTACTGTCACTGTTACTGTTACTGTCACTGCTGTTACTGTTACTGTTGTTACTGTTACTGTCACTGCTGTTACTGTTACTGTCACTGCTGTTACTGTTCCACCGTGTTTAAAACATGATGTGATCCGCTCCATTTCTCCGCCATAATTCTGAAACCAGTTTATACTGGTTTCATCTGGAATCGTTCTACTGGCCACCAGTTACCAACAGGACAGACTTTAAAGCGTTGTCAGGGTGTAAATGCATCATTGATCTGTGTAATCTGATTGTAGGACCATAACGACTTCAGTAAACCAGTACTGAGATCTTTGTGGTCCAGTCAGCTGGTAAAACCTGACAGTTAGAACCAAACAACTTCCTGCAGATGTTAACTCTGAAAGTTAAACTAAAAACTCTGTTGTTACTGCTTCTAGTTTTTATTTTATTTATTTGTCTAACTCTATGTTATTCCCGCTTTTATTAACTTTTTTTTTGTGTCATTGATGTTATTCGCATTCTTAAACTGTTTCTGAGTGAATTTGTTCAGTTTTTCTCCTCCTTTTGTCTGAAACGTCTTCAGATGAACCTGACTGGTTTCTGTTTCCAGTGTTTTTGTCAAAAAGCTGCAGAAATGAAATATTCCAAACTCCACACTCTTCATTTAATAAAAAGTTCTCTAAAAAAGGTTTAAATAATCTAAACATCACTTTGTCTTTCCTGAGTAACTTTAAATAAGTTATAATAGAGTGCAAAAACAACAGAGACGGTAACACAATGTCAAAACCCTGTAGAGTATTAACCTGTCACCAACGACAGCTCAGACAGGTGAGCAACCACTCAGGTATCAAGACTTTAACCTTGCAGTAAAAACATATCCAGACAGACAGGTGAGCAGACAGCAGCTCAGACTGAAACACATAACCGGTCCACTAAAACGCCTCAACACCTCAGCAGACATGAAGCTGCTGCTGGTTCTGGTCTATCGGTCTGTTTCTGGATAAAAGTCTACTGGTCTATCAGTCTGTTTCTGGATAAAAGTCTTCTGGTCTATCAGTCTGTTTCTGGATAAAAGTCTTCTGGTCTATCGGTCTGTTTCTGGATAAAAGTCTACTGGTCTATCAGTCTGTTTCTGGATAAAAGTCTTCTGGTCTATCAGTCTGTTTCTGGATAAAAGTCTTCTGGTCTATCAGTCTGTTTCTGGATAAAAGTCTTCTGGTCTATCAGTATGTTTCTTGATAAAAGTCTTCTGTTCTATTAGTCTGATTCTGGGTAAATCTTCTCTGAGGGGTTTTAACTCCACCTCCAGCCGACTGGGATTCATTAGTGGTTCTGTGGGTAACAACTATTGATCCAAGAGGTTTCTCCTCCTGAATAAAAGGCTCTGGCTGCTATCAGGTCAGTCTTCTGGTCTACATCAATCTTCTGACTGTCGTTACGTTGACTGATGAGGGTCTAACTGCTGCATCCGTTACAGGAGTTTTGCTGCTCTGCGGTTGGAGGAGGTTAAAGTGAGGGTTTCCAGATGAAGCAGGGAGATCTGCGGTGGAGATGGTGTTGGAGCAGGTTGGCAGACAGAGGGCGCTATCACCTCACAGAACTGCAGACATGAGCAGATTTTACTTCAAACAGGCCTAAACGGTTCTGTTTATTTGCTTCTTTTACATCATTTATATCATTTATTCATCATTTATTCATCATCCAGGTCATCCAGGTTTGTTTTTCACTGACGTGACTGCTGCTCAGTGAAGGGAGTTTTAAAACCATCATCGTTCTGGAAACAGATGCTGATTATCTTCTAAGCTAAAACTAAATGACTGCATCTTCCCTGTTGTGTCCATCCAGCTGCATCTCCTCATCTCTGACAGGAAACAGCAGCCGATATCAATATTTCATCAACAAATGAAAGTCTGGATGGGAGCTGGCAGAGAGAGGCCCTGGAGGAGAGGATCGATCAATGACGGTCCGGCTCCGTCCGCCAGCATCTGCCGATCCGGCCCAGCGAGATAACCCTATTACCCATCAGCCCGAGTGGGCCGATCGACCCGCCTGCTGCTCTGAGTGGACTAATCCAATAAAAAGCATTAAAACATTTGTTCAGTGACACACTGGCTCACAGGTCTCAACCCTCCACGCAGGACTGACGTTTACAAGGTCCGATCCGCCTGGAGGTTCTGCAGGTCTTAGAAAACAAAAGAAAATGAAGATTTAAAGGTTTGATGGACCTGAATGTGAACGGAAAACTCTAGAAGGACACTGAGAGGACAACCTGTCCCCCTGTAGACCTGCTGATGCTATTGATGCTGAGGAGATGTCAGGTAACATTAAGAACTACAGGTGATGTCCAGAACTACAGGTGACATCAAGAACTACAGGTGATGTCCAGAACTACAGGTGACATCAAGAACTACAGGTGATGTCCAGAACTACAGAAGTGACAGGTCACAGAACTACAGTGATGTCCAGAACTACAGGTGATCAAGAACTACAGGTGACTACAGGTGACATACAGAACTACAGAACTACAGGTGACTCAAGAACTACAGGAACACAGGTGTCCAGAACACAGGTGACATCAAGAACTACAGGTGACATCAAGAACTACAGGTGATGGTCAGAACTAACTACAGGTGACATCAGAGAACTACAGGTGATGAGAACTCAGGTGCAGACAGAAACTACAGGTGACATCAAGAAACTACAGTGATACTACAGGTCCAGAACTACAGGTGAATGTCCAGAACTACAGGTGATGACCAGAACTACAGGTCAAGAACTACAGGTGACATCAAGAACTACAGGTGACACAAAACTACAGGTGATGTCACAAACTACAGGTGCATCAAGAACTACAGGTGACATCAAGAACTACAGGTGAACTACAGGTGATGTGATGTCCAGAACTACAGGTGACATCAAGAACTGACAGGTGATGTACAGATGTCCAAGAACTACAGGTGATGAATGACATACAGATGTCCAGAATACAGGTGACATCAAGAACTACAGGTGATGTCCAGACTACAGGTGACATCAAGAAAACTACAGGTGATGTCCAGAACTACAGGTGAGACCAGGTGACAAGAACTACAGGTGACATCAAAGAACTACAGGTGACATCAGAACTACAGGTGATGTCCAGAACTACAGGTGACATCAAAACAAGACTACAGGGTGATGTCCCAAACTACAGGTGACATCAAGAACTACAGGTGACATCAAGACACAACTACAGGTGACATCAAGAACTACAGGTGACATCAGGTGAGAAAAACTGTGTCCAGAACTACAGGTGACATCAAGAACTACAGGTGATGACATCAAGAACTACAGGTGATGTCAGAAACAGAACTACAGTGATGTCCAGAACTACAGGTGACATCCAGACACTAAGAACAAACTACAGGTGATGTCCAGAACTACAGGTGACATCAAGAACTACAGGTGATGTCCAGAACTACAGGTACATCAAGAACTACAGGTGATGTCAGAACTACAGGTGACAACAGAACTACAGGTGATGTCCAGACTACAGGTGACATCAAGAAATACAGGTGATGTCAACTACAGGTGATGTCCAGAAACTACAGGTGACATCAAGAACTACAGGTGACATCAGTCAGAACTACAGGTGATGTCCAGAACTACAGGTGACATCAAGAACTACAGGTGATGTCAGAACTACAGGTGACATTCAGAACTACAGGTGATGTCAGGGGAGTCAAGAACTAGGTGACATCAAGAACTACAGGTGATGTCAGAGAACTACAGGTGACCCAGAACTACAGGTGACATCAGAACTACAGGTGATGTCCAGAACTACAGTGACATCAAGAACACACATCAGAACTACAGGTGACATCAGAACTACAGGTGATGTCCCAGAACTACAGGTGACATCAAGAACTACAGGTGACAGAACTACCAGAACTACAGGGTGACCAGAACTACAGGTGACATCAGAACTACAGGTGATGTCAGGTGATGTCCAGAAACTACAGGTGACATCAAGAACTACAGGTGATGTCCAACTACAGGTGATGTCCAGAAACTACAGGTGACATCAAGAACTACAGGTGAGTCCAGAACTCACAGGTGACATCAAGAACTACAGGTGATGTCCAGAACTACAGGTGACATCAAGAACTACAGGTGATGTCAACTACAGGTGACAGGTGACAGGTGACATCAAGAACTACAGGTGATGTCAAGAACTACAGGTGACATACAAGAAAACAGGTGACATGTCCCAGAACTACAGGTGACATCAAGAACTACAGGTGATGTCCAGAACTACAGGTGACATCAAGAACTACAGGTGATGTCCAGACTACAGTACAGGTGACATCAAGAACTACAGGTGAATCCAGAAAACTACAGGTGATGTCCAGAACTACAGGTGAAGAACTACAGGTGACATCAGAAACAGGTGACACCAAGAACTACAGGTGATGTCCAGAACTACAAGGTGACATCAAGAACTACAGGTGATCAAGGGTGACCAGAACTACAGGTGGATGACATCAAGAACTACAGGTGATGTCCAGAACTACAGGTGACATCAAGAACTACAGGTGATGTCCAGAACTACAGGTGACATCAAGAACTACAGGTGATGTCCAGAATACAAGAACTACAGGTGATGTCCAAAACTACAGGTGACATCCAGAACTACAAGGTGACATCAAGAACTACAGGTGACACCAGAACTACAGGTGATGTCAAGACAGGTGACATACAGGTGATGTCCACTACATCAGAACTACAGGTGATGTCCAGAACTACAGGTGACATCAAGAACTAGGTGATGTCAAGAACTACAGGTGACACAAGAACTACAGGTGATGTCCAGAACTACAGGTGACATACAAGAACTACAGGTGATGTCCAAACTACAGGTTACAGATGTGTCCAGAACTACAGGTGACATCAAGAACTACAGGTGATGTCCACAACTACAGGTGACATCAAGAAACTACAGGTGACATCAAGAACTACAGGTGATGTCCACAACTACAGGTGATGTCCAGAGAACTACAGGGACATCAAGAACACAGGTGACATCAAGAACTACAGGTGAGGTCAGAAACTACAGGTGACATCAAGAACTACAGGTGATGTCCAGAACTACAGGTGACATCAAGAACTACAGGTGATGTCCTAAACTACAGGTGACATCACAAAAACTACAGGTGACCAGAACTACAGGTGACATCAAGAAACTACAGGTGAGTCCAAAACTAAGTGACATCAGAACAGGTGACCAGACTACAGGTGACATCAAGAACTACAGGTGTGATGTCCAGAACTACAGGTGACATCAAGAACTACAGGTGATGTCACCACTACAGGTGATGTCCAGAACTACAGGTGACATCAAGAAACTACAGGTGACCATCACAGAACTACAGGTGACATCAGAACTACAGGTGATGTCCAGAACTACAGGTGAATCAAGAACTACAGGTGTCCAAGAACTACAGGTGACCAGAACTACAGGAATACAGGTGATGTCCAGAACTACAGGTGACATCAAGAACTACAGGTGATGTCCAGAACTACAGGTGACATCAAGAACTACAGAACTACTGATGGTATGTCCACAACAGGTGACAGAACTACAGGTGATGTCCAGAACTACAGGTGACATCAAAAACTACAGGTGATGTCCAGAACTACAGGTGACACCAGATGAGAACTACAGGTGATCCAGAACTACAGGTGTCATACAGGTCCAGAAAACTACAGATGAACTCAAGAACTACAGGTGATGTCCAGAACTACAGGTGACATCAAGAACTACAGGTGATGTCAAGAACTACAGGTGACACACATCAAGAACTACAGGTGATGTCCAGAACTACAGGTGACATCAAGAAAATAGTGATGTCCAGAACTACAGGTGACATCAAGAACTACAGGTGACATCAAGAAACTACAGGTGACCCAAAGAATACAGGTGAGGTCCAGAAGGTGACATCAGGAACAGAACTATCAGAAAACAGGTGACATCAAGAACTACAGGTGATGTCAGAACTACAGTGACATCAAGAACTACAGGTGACATCAAGAACTACAGGTGATGTCCAGAACTACAGGTGACATCAAGAACTACAGGTGATGTCCAGAACTACAGGTGATGTCCAAGGTGAAAAAATACAGGTGATGTCCAGAACTACAGGTGACATCAGAACACTGACAGAACTACAGGTGATGTCCAGACCAGAACTACAGGTGATGTCCAGAACTACAGGGGACATCAAGAACTACAGGTGATGTCCAGAACTACAGGTGACCATCAAGAAACTACAGGTGATGTCCAGAAACTACAGGTGACATCAAGAACTACAGGTGACATCAGAACTACAGATGATGTCATCAGAACTACAGGTGACATCAAGACTACAGGTGACATCAAGAACTACAGGTGACAGAACTACATCAAGGTGACATCAAGAACTACAGGTGATGTCCAGAACTACAGGTGATGTCCAGAACTACAGGTGACATGAAGAACTACAGGGATGTCCAGAACTACAGGTGACATCAAGAACTACAGGTGACATAAGAACAGGTGATGTCCAGAACTACAGGTGACATCAAGAACTACAGGTGACACCAAGAACTACAGGTGATGTCCAGAACTACAGGTGACATCAAGAACTACAGGTGACATCAAGAACTACAGGTGATGTCCAGAACTACAGGTGATGTCCAGAACTACAGGTGACACCAAAATTACAGGTGATGTCCAGAACTACAGGTGACATCAAAAACTACAGGTGATGTCCAGAACTAAAGGTGACATCAAGAACTACAGGTGATGTCCAGAATACAGGTGATGCCAGAACTACTACAGAACTACAGGTGATGTCCAGAACTACAGGTGTGACATCAAGAACTACAGGTGAATCCAGAAATACAGGTGATGTCCAGAACTAAGGTGACATCAAGAACTACAGGTGATGTCCAGAACTATAGGTGATGTCCAGAATACAGGTGACATCAAGAAATACAGGTGACCAGAACTACAGGTGATGTCCAGAACTACAGGTGACATCAGGTGACCAAGAACTACAGGTGACATCAAGAACTACAGGTGACATCAAGAACTACAGGTGACATCAGAATACAGGTGACATCAAGAAACTACAGTGACATCAGAACTACAGGTGACTACATGACTAAGGTGATCAGAACTAAGGTCTGGTACATCTGGTTCATTCATGTGAATGCTGTGTGTTTCAGTTTATCTCTAGATGTTCAAGTATCCATGAGTTGTTTCTGTCTTAATTCCATCTCTCAACCCCCTGGAGACTCTGAGACGAATGTCCAGGGGGTTGGAGACGCGTCTGGACCTCTGTGGAGCCTCCAGACCTCCCTCTTGTTTTTCTTTGCTCCTGGGTCCATGTGCCCTCCATATTCATGTCGTCTGATGTGGTCAGACTCCTTCATTTGTAGTCGCGTCACCGGACCTGTCAGCGTTGAGGAATCTCAGAAAACTGAATGTGTTCTTGTCCTCCGTGACCTTCACTCACCTCCTCCAGTGTTTTGGCTGCTCACCCATTTATCTTTTATTTTGTTTCTTTCCTCTGTCACCTTCTGTTCTTGGGCGAATACAGATTCAGAATACAAACTCATCCAGACAAAGACAGAATAGAGGATACATTTTTTAGATGTGACTTTGAAGAAGGCGTCTGAAAGCAGGAGTGTTTGTGTGTTTTATTTGTGAGAATAATCCTGTGGTTAAATTATTGAGCTCTCCTGGTGATCTCAGGGGAGTGGGAGGATGATAAAGAAAATCCTGGGAAAGAGGAAATGAACCAGGAAATTCCAGTCCCTCCAGCTGTGACATTTCTCTGCAACTCAGATCTTCATGAGAACATCAACAAATGCAGCAGTAGACTTCATTACTTCAAGGCCTGGGGACACTTTCAGCTTGGCTCCACCCCCTACGCTGTGATCATGTGATCACGTACTTCAAGAGTTACTGTAAATTGAGGGTGAATTGTTTGAAAATGAAAAAACAAAGCTGTGGGACAGGTCTTCCATGAGGCCTGTTTCTAGAAGCTGAAAGCTTTTCTCTGCAGCTGCTGAACTAAATCTGTGAAGGTTTTAGATCAAAAATCTCATTAAGACCTCTGGAAAGTTTCAGCTCAAAAAGGGAAGAAAATCTTTTATTTAAGAATCTTCATTGTTTCAGTGTGACTTTGTAGTTTGATGTAGTTTAATGTCTTTTAATATTTTCATTTCTTTTGTCTCATTTCAACAACATGTAGACGTGGATGCAGAGATTAAATGTGAACTGGTTAATGCTGAACACAAGTTTTAGTTTTAGGCGTTTTATTTTGAAGGAACGGCTGATCAGGAAGTCCTCTCTGGTCCTGGAGAGCTGATGTCTCTGGTCCAGGAGAGCTGATGTCTCTGGTCCAGGAGAGCTGATGTCTCTGGTCCAGGAGAGCTGACTGTCTGGTCTCTCTGGTCCAGGAGAGCTGAGGAGAGCTGATCTCTGGTCCAGGAGAGCTAGTCTGGTCTGGAGAGCTGATTGGTCTCTGAGAGCTGAGTCTCTGGTCCAGAGAGCTGACGTCTCGGTCCAGGAGAGCTGACGTCTCTGGTCCAGGAGAGATGATGTCTCTGGTCCAGGAGAGCTGATGTCTCTGGTCCAGGAGAGCTGATGTCTCTGGTCCAGGAGAGCTGATGTCTCTGTCCAGGAGACTGACTGGTCCAGAGAGTGTCTCTGGTCCAGGACAGCTGAGTCTCTGGTCCAGGAGAGCTGACGTCTCTGGTCCAGAGAGCTGAGTCTCTGGTCCAGGAGAGCTGATGTCTCTGGTCCAGGAGAGCTGATCTCTGGTCCAGGAGAGCTGATGTCTCTGGTCCAGGAGAGCTGATGTCTCTGGTCCAGGAGAGCTGATGTCTCTGGTCCAGGAGAGCTGACGTCTCTGGTCCAGGAGAGCTGACGTCTCTGGTCCAGGAGAGCTGATGTCTCTGGTCCAGGAGAGCTGATGTCTCTGGTCCAGGAGAGCTGATGTCTCTGGTCCAGGAGAGCTGACGTCTCTGGTCCAGGAGAGCTGACGTCTCTGGTCCAGGAGAGCTGATGTCTCTGGTCCAGGAGAGCTGATGTCTCTGGTCTAGGAGAGCTGATGTCTCTGGTCCAGGAGACCTGATGTCTCTGGTCTAGGAGAGCTGATGTCTCTGGTCCAGGAGACCTGATGTCTCTGGTCTAGGAGAGCTGATGTCTCTGGTCCAGGAGAGCTGATGTCTCTGGTCCAGGAGAGCTGATGTCTCTGGTCCAGGAGAGCTGATGTCTCTGGTCCAGGACAGCTGATGTCTCTGGTCCAGGACAGCTGATGTCTCTGGTCCAGGAGAGCTGATGTCTCTGGTCCAGGAGAGCTGATGTCTCTGGTCCAGGAGAGCTGACGTCTCTGGTCCAGGAGAGCTGACGTCTCTGGTCCAGGAGAGCTGATGTCCTCTGGTCCAGGAGAGCTGATGTCTCTGGTCCAGGAGAGCTGATGTCTCTGGTCCAGGAGAAGCTGAGTCTCTGGTCCAGGAGAGCTGATGTCTCTGGTCCAGGAGAGCTGACGTCTCTGGTCAGGAGAGCTGATGTCTCTGGTCCAGGAGAGCTGATGTCTCTGGTCCAGGACAGCTGATGTCTCTGGTCCAGGAGAGCTGACGTCTCTGGTCCAGGAGAGCTGACGTCTCTGGTCCAGGAGAGCTGAGTCTTGATGTCTCTGGTCCAGGAGAGCTGATGTCTCTGGTCCAGGAGAGCTGACGTCTCTGGTCCAGGAGAGCTGATCTCTGGTCCAGGAGAGCTGACGTCTCTGGTCCAGGAGAGCTGATGTCTCTGGTCCAGGAGAGCTGACTCTGGTCTGAGGAGCTGACGTCTCTGGTCCAGGAGAGCTGATGTCTCTGGTCCAGGAGAGCTGACGTCTCTGGTCCAGTGACTCTGAGGAGCTGACGTCTCTGGTCCAGGAGAGCTGATGTCTCTGGTCCAGGAGAGCTGGTCCAGCTGATGTCTCTGGTCCGGGAGAGCTGACGTCTCTGGTCCAGGAGAGCTGATGTCTCTGGTCCAGGAGAGCTGAGTCTGATGTGGTCTCTGGTCCAGGAGAGCTGACGTCTCTGGTCCAGGAGAGCTGATGTCTCTGGTCCAGGAGAGCTGACGTCTCTGGTCCAGGAGAGCTGATGTCTCTGGTCCAGGAGAGCTGATGTCTCTGGTCCAGGAGAACGTCTGGTCCAGGAGAGCTGTCTCTGGTCCAGGAGAGCTGATGTCTCTGGTCCAGGAGCTGAGTCTCGAGCTGATGTCTCTGGTCCAGGAGAGCTGATTGGTCTCTGGTCCAGGACAGGAGCTGATGTCTCTGGTCCAGGAGAGCTGAGTCTCTGGTCAGGAGAGCTGACGTCTCTGGTCCAGGAGAGCTGATGTCTGATGATGTCTCTGGTCCAGGAGAGCTGACGTCTCTGGTCCAGGAGAGCTGACGTCTCTGGTCCAGGAGAGCTGATGTCTCTGGTCCAGGAGAGCTGATGTCTCTGGTCCAGGACAGCTGATCTCTGGTCCAGGACAGCTGACTCTGGTCCAGGAGAGCTGACGTCTCTGGTCCAGGAGAGCTGACGTCTCTGGTCCAGGAGAGCTGACGTCTCTGGTCCAGGAGAGCTGATGTCTCTGGTCCAGGAGAGCTGATGTCTCTGGTCCAGGACAGCTGATGTCTCTGGTCCAGGAAGCTGATGTCTCTGTCCAGGACGTCTCTGGTCCAGGAGAGCTGACGTCTCTGGTCCAGGAGAGCTGACTTGGTCCAGGAGAGCTGATGTCTCTGGTCCAGGAGAGCTGACGTCTCTGGTCCAGGAGAGCTGATGTCTCTGGTCCAGGAGAGCTGATGTCTCTGGTCCAGGAGAGCTTGATGTCTCTGGTCCAGGAGAGCTGATGTCTCTGGTCCAGGACTGATGTCTCTGGTCCAGGAGAGCTGACGTCTCTGGTCCAGGAGAGCTGAGTGTGATCTGGTCCAGGACAGCTGACGTCTCTGGTCCAGGAGAGCTGACGTCTCTGGTCCAGGAAGACCTGAGTCTCTGGTCCAGAAGACTGATGTCTCTGGTCCAGGAGAGCTGACGTCTCTGGTCCAGGAGAGCTGATGTCTCTGGTCAGGAGAGCTGAGTCTCTGGTCCAGGAGAGCTGATGTCTCTGGTCAGGGAGAGCTGACGTCTCTGGTCAGGAGAGCTGGTCTGGTCCAGAAGAGCTGACGTCTCTGGTCCAGGAGAGCTGACGTCTCTGGTCCAGGAGAGCTGATGTCTCTGGTCCAGGAGAGCTGACGTCTCTGGTCCAGGAGAGCTGACGTCTCTGGTCCAGGACAGCTGACGTCTCTGGTCCAGGACAGCTGATGTCTCTGGTCCAGGAGAGCTGACGTCTCTGGTCCAGGAGAGCTGATGTCTCTGGTCCAGGAGAGCTGAGTCTCTGGTCTTGGTCTCTGGTCCAGGAGAGCTGATGTCTCTGGTCCAGAACAGCTGACGTCTGGTCCAGGAGAGCTGATGTCTCTGGTCCAGGAGAGCTGAGTGGTCTGATGTCTCTGGTCCAGGACAGGTGACCTGATGTCTCTGGTCCAGGAGAGCTGACTCTGGTCCAGGACAGCTGAGTCTCTGGTCCAGGAGAGTGATGTCTGGTCTGGTCCAGGAGAGCTGATGTCTCTGGTCCAGGAGAGCTGAGTCTCTGGTCCAGGAGACCTGATGTCTCTGGTCCAGGAGAGCTGAGTCCTGGTCCAGGACAGTGATGTCTCTGGTCTGGTCCAGGACAGCTGATGTCTCTGGTAAGGAGAGCTGACCTCTGGTTAAAATACCTAACAGCTGCTGTGCTGGTGAAATCACACTTTTAAAACGTTTATCTTTATTATTTTTATTCACTAATGAGCCACAACATTCAGCACAGAAATAATGACCAACGAATCTTCTCACACCGGTGTTGTACCGTTTAAAAGAATCTTCATTTATCAGGAAAAGTTCTCATGGAAACGATTGACAGACATCCTTCAGTGAAGGTAGCTGACCTCCAGTCAGGGGTCCACCTGGACAGGTACCAGTCCATCACCTGGACAGGTCTACAGTCAAGGGTCCTCCTGGACAGGTACCAGTCCATTACAGGGCCACATGTAAACAATCCCGCCTCCAGGTGATCTAGAACCAGCAGGTAACCCGACATGCAGGTCTCTGGACTGATGGAACCTGGAGGAAACCCACACCAGCACCAGGAGAACATGGAGACTCCACCCAGAAAGAAATACCTGAGGTCTTACCTGAGTTTCTGTTGATCACTGCACACACGTCAGACCTGACCAAAGTCCAGCTGTTTTATGTTGCAAGGAGGAAGTTGTCCACAGAAACTCCCTCCAGCAAATGTTTGTTTGGATTATTAAGTGAAATATGGTGTCGGTTGAAAAAGAACTTTAACCTGTTGCTCAAGTTTCAGTGGAAAATAACAAAAGCAGCCAAGTGAAACTGCACTTCCAGAGAACGGAGGACGTCCCGTCCCTCCGGCGCTGCGCTGCTTTAAACCAAACGGACCTGTGATCTGCCAGTTTGTCCCTGACCTGGAAACATCTGGACGGTCCGGAAAAACCCAAACTACAGACATTCCTGAATGAAAACTCCTCGCCAACCTCAGCGTAGAAACGTCCTCAGAGGACAGTTTCAGTGTGTTTAAGGTCCATCAGTCTACTGGTGGAGACAGAAGGTCCATCAGTCTGCTGGTGGAGACAGGTCCATCGGTCTTTTGCTGGTGGAGACAGAAGCGTGACAGTCGGACTGGTTCACCACTGTCAGCCCGTCGGTTGTGGCATCACTGAAAGCAGACTTCCTCTTGGAAGGATCCTGAAATAATCCTCGGTGGAGTTGAGCCACGGTGGAGGAGCTGTGGAGCTTCTGGTGGACATCAGCAGAAGGACATCCATGTTGTCTTCTGTGGTGACATCAGAAATGACTGCTGTGTTAACAAACACACTCATCGTCAGCCAATCAAATGGTGATCTTGAGTACAATTAACACAATAAAACAACTCTCTTGATTGGCAGCAATACATTTACTGCTTTCTAAAATTTTATAATAATAATAACTCTTTTTGTTTAAAAGTGCTGTTCAAAAAACTCGAGGTCATTTTTCCATAAAGAATGTCATGAGGTTCATAGATTCCTTCATACCAGTGTAACACGTATTAAATCTATCGATGGAAACAAGAACTGAATTCTATACCAGACTGTAGAGATGTTTATTTCTGCAGAAAAGGTTTAACAAAATGGTCAATGGAGACTGACTCACTGCTGAATCATTACCCTAGTGGTCATTAGAGGAACTGCAGCCTCTAGTGGTCATTAGAGGAACTGCAGCCTCTAGTGGTCATTAGAGGAACTGCAGTCTCTAGTGGTCGGTAGAGAAACTACAGCCTCTAGTGGTTGGTAGAGGAACTGCAGTCTCTAGGGGTGAGTAGAGGAACTGTAGCCTCTAGTGGTCGGTAGAGGAACTGCAGCCTCCAGTGGTCGGTAGAGGAACTGCAGCCTCTAGCGGTCGGTAGAGAAACTACAGCCTCTAGTGGTTGGTAGAGGAAGTGCAGCCTCTAGTGGTTGGTAGATGAAGTGCAGTCTCTAATGGTTGGTAGAGGAACCGCAGCCTCTGGTGGTCAGTAGAGGAACTGCAGCCTCTAGTGGTCGGTAGAGTAACTGCAGCCTCTAGTGGTTGCAAGAGGAACTGTAGCCTCTAGTGGTCGGTAGAGTAACTGCAGCCTCTAGTGGTCAGTAGAGGAACTATAGCCTCTAGTGGTCAGTAGAGAAACTACAGCCTCTAGTGGTCAGTAGAGGAACTGCAGCCTCTTGTGGTCGGTAGAGGAACTGCAGCCTCTAATGTTTGGTAGAGAAACTGTAGCCTCTAGTGGTCGGTAGAGAAACTACAGCCTCTAGTGGTCAGTAGAGGAACTACAGCCTCTAGTGGTCAGTAGAGGAAGTGCAGTCTCTCGTGGTCAGTAGAGGAACTGTAGCCTCTAGTGGTCGGTAGAGAAACTACAGCCTCTAGTGGTCAGTAGAGGAACTACAGCCTCTAGTGGTCAGTAGAGGAACTGCAGCCTCTAGTGGTGAGTAGAGGAACTACAGCCTCTAGTGGTCAGTAGAGGAACTACAACCTCTAGTGGTCAGTAAGGGAACTGTTGCCTCTAATGGTCAAAAGAGGAACTGTAGCCTCTAGTGGTCAGTAGAGGAACTGCAGCCTCCAGTGGTCGGTAGAGGAACTGCATCCTCTAGTGGTCGGTAGAAAAACTACAGCCTCTAGTGGTTGGTAGAGGAACTGCAGCCTCCAGTGGTCGGTAGAGGAACTGCAGCCTCCAGTGGTCGGTAGAGGAACTGCAGCCTCTAGTGGTCGGTAGAGAAACTACAGCCTCTAGTGGTTGGTAGAGGAAGTGCAGCCTCTAGTGGTTGGTAGAGGAAGTGCAGCCTCCAGTGGTCGGTAGAAAAACTACAGTCTCCAGTGGTCGGTAGAGGAACTGCAGCCTCTAGTGGTCGGTAGAGAAACTACAGCCTCTAGTGGTTGGTAGAGGAAGTGCAGCCTCTAGTGGTCGGTAGAGAAACTACAGCCTCTAGTGGTTGGTAGAGGAAGTGCAGCCTCCAGTGGTCGGTAGAGGAACTGCAGCCTCTAGTGGTCGGTAGAGAAACTACAGCCTCTAGTGGTTGGTAAGGAACTGCAGCCTCTAGTGGTTGGTAGAGAAACTACAGCCTCTAGTGGTCGGTAGAGAAACTACAGCCTCTAGTGGTTGGTAGATGAAGTGCAGTCTCTAATGGTCGGTAGAGGAACTGCAGCCTCTAGTGGTCGGTAGAGGAACTACAGCCTCTAGTGGTCGGTAGAGGAACTGTAGCCTCTAGTGGTTGTTGGGGAAATTACAGCCTCTAATGGTTGGTAGAGGAACCGCAGCCTCTGGTGGTCAGTAGAGGAACTGTAGCCTCTAGTGGTCAGTAGAGGAACTGCAGCCTCTAGTGGTCGGTAGAGTAACTGCAGCCTCTAGTGGTTGGAAGAGGAACTGTAGCCTCTAGTGGTCGGTAGAGTAACTGCAGCCTCTAGTGGTCAGTAGAGGAACTACAGCCTCTAGTGGTCAGTGAAGGAACCGCAGCCTCTAGTGGTCGGTAGAGGAACTGCAGCCTCTTGTGGTCGGTAGAGGAACTGCAGCCTCTAATGTTTGGTAGAAAAACTGTAGCCTCTAGTGGTCAGTAGAGGAACTGTAGCCTCTAGTGGTGAGTAGAGGAACTACAGCCTCTAGTGGTCAGTAAGGGAACTGTAGGCTCTAGTGGTCGGTAGAGAAACTACAGCCTCTAGTGGTCAGTAGAGGAACCTGCAGCTAGCCTGTGGTTGTTGGAGAAATTACAGCCTCTAATGGTTGGTAGAGGAACTGCAGCCTCTGGTGGTCAGTAGAGGAACTGTAGCCTCTAGTGGTCAGTAGAGGAACTACAGCCTCTAGTGGTCAGTAGAGGAAGTGCAGTCTCTCGTGGTCAGTAGAGGAACTACAGCCTCTAGTGGTGAGTAGAGGAACTACAGCCTCTAGTGGTCAGTAAGGGAACTGTAGCCTCTAGTGGTCGGTAGAGAAACTACAGCCTCTAGTGGTCAGTAGAGAAACTACAGCCTCTAGTGGTCATAGAGGACAGCCTCTAGTGGTCAGTAGAGGAACGCAGCCTCTCGGTAGAGAAACTACAGCCTCTAGTGGTCAGTAGAGAAACTACAGCCTCTAGTGGTCAGTAGAGGAGCTGCAGCCTCTAGTGGTCAGTAGAGGAACTGCAGCCTCTAGTGTTTGGTAGAGGAACTGCAGCCTCTAGTGGTCGGAAGAGGAACTGTTTCCTCTAGTGGTCAGTAGAGGAACTATAGCCTCTAGTGGTCGGTAGAGGAACTGTAGCCTCTAGTGGTCAGTAGAGGAACTATAGCCTCTAGTGGTCGGTAGAGGAACTGTAGCCTCTAGTGGTCAGTAGAGGAACTACAGCCTCCAGTGGTCAGTAGAGGAACTGCAGCCTCTAGTGGTCGGAAGAGGAACTGTAGCCTCTAGTGGTCAGTAAAGGAAGTGCAGTCTTTAGTGGTCAGTAGAGGAAATTCAGTCTCTAGTGGTCGGTGAAGGAACTGCAGCCTCTAGTGGTCAGTAGAGGAGCTGCAGCCTCTAGTGGTCGGAAGAGGAACTGTAGCCTCTAGTGGTCAGTAAAGGAAGTGCAGTCTTTAGTGGTCAGTAGAGGAAATTCAGTCTCTAGTGGTCAGTGAAGGAACTGCAGCCTCTTGTGGTCAGTAGAGGAACTGCAGTCTTTAGTGGTTGGTGAAGGAACTGCAGCCTCTAGTGGTCAGTAGGAGAACTGCAGTCTCTTAGTTTAATTCCTTGGATACTAGATCAGTTTTTTTTTTTTTTTTTTTTGTTTTTTCAGAAATCCTTTTTAATTGGTTGTGGAGATATTTTTTTTTAAAATGACGGTTTAAATCAAGTCATATCTCACTTCAAATTTAATTGTTTGACACTTTTTCACATATCTGTGTGAGTATTTCTCTGGATTTGTATCTTCACTGGTTCTCAGATCATAAACTTTTATTTACGTCCTCTAATCGTGTTCCTTGTTTCGTCTGAGCAGCTCCTTCAGTTTCTGTTTTCAGTCGTCAGTAATTCCCACTAATAAACATCCTGGAACACATTTCTATGTTTCCTGCTCAGGTGTGCTCAGAGGGAGTGCCAGCCCCGCCCACATGTGTTTTCCCACGGAGTCTCCTGAATCCAGCGTGACAGCTCATAAACCCCACGTTTCCCACAACTTTCTATGATGAAGCGATGCTGTAATACTGGAGACCATCAGATGTTCCAGTCTGATCCTGATATTGATAATCAATGTTAATTATTATTGGTTTGTTGAGTCTGCATGTTTCAGTTGTGTTTCTCCTCAGAACGCTGTGACGTCGTCCGATGTCTCCACCGTCTCCTGTCCATCTGCTGCAGTGGGACGGTCTTTCCTGTGAGCTGAGGAGACCTCTAGTGGAGATGAAGGTCACGCTGATACAACAGTCAGTAGAGTCCTTGAACAAGGAAACTGTTTATCTTATCACGTTCCAGACACAAATAACTCGGCTGGATTTTGTCACCAGATTTATTGCCTTGACCTCCATTTGAAGCTGCGTTAGTTTCATCTGTTCAGTCAGTCTGACTCATGTTATTGATCAATTATAGTGAGTATTGATCACAGGAATGCATGAAGTAACCAGCTGTTGGAGTCAGGTTGGGAGTCATGTTTCCACCTCAAGACCGAAACAACCTTCCACTAAAGTTGGAGCAGAAGGTAGAAGTTTGATGGTTAAAGGCTGTTGATGTCAGTGTGTTTGCAGGTGATGGTGGATAGGTTTAGGGTTAGGGGTTAGGGGTTAGGGGTTAGGGTTAGGGTTTAGGGGATGGGGTTAGGGGTAGGGTTAGGGTTTAAGGTTAGGGGTTAGGGTTAGGGGTTAGGGGTTAGGGGTTAGGGGTTAGGGGTTAGGGGTTAGGGGTTAGGGGTTAGGGATAGGGGATAGGGGTTAGGTTCAGAGGGTTATGGGTTAGGGGGTTAGGGTTTTAGGGTTAGGGTTAGGGGTTAGGGTTTAGGAGGGGTTAGGGTTAGGGGATTAGGGGTTAGGGGTTAGGGGTTAGGGGTTAGGGGTTTAGGGTTAGGGTTTAGGGGTTAGGGGTTAGGGGTTAGGGTTAGGGTTAGGGTGGGTTAGAGGTTAGAGGGTTAGGGTTAGGGTTAGGGGTTAGGGGGGTTAGGGGTTATTAGGGGTTAGGGGTTTAGGGTTGGGGTTAGGGGATTAGGGGTTAGGGTTCAGGGGTTATGGGTTAGGGGTTAAGGGTTATGGGGTTAGGGGTTAGGGGTTAGGGTTAGGAGTTAGGGTTAGGGGATTAGGGGATAGGGTTATGGGGTTATGGGTTAGGGTGGGTTAGGGGATTGGGGGTTAGGGTTTAGGGGTTAGGGGTTTAGGGGTTAGGGTTAGGGGTTAGGGGGTTTTTAGGGGTTAGGGGGGGTTAGGGTTAGGGGTTAGGGGTTAGGGTTTTTTAGGGTTATGGGGTTAGGGGTTAGGGTTAGGGTTTAGGGGTTTAGGGGTTAGGGTTTAGGGGATAGGGTTAGGGGTTAGGGTTAGGGGTTTAGGGTTGGGTTAGGTTAGGGTTTAGGGGGTTAGGGGTTAGGGGTTATAGGGGTTAGGGGTTAGGGGTTAGGGGTTTTAGGGGTTAGGGGGTTAGGGGTTAGGGGTTATGGGGTTAGGGTTTAGGGTTAGGGGTTAGGGGGGTTAGGGGATTAGGGTTAGGGGTTAGGGGTTTAGGGTTAGGGTTAGGGGCTAGGGGTAGGGGTTAGGGTTAGGGGTTAGGGGGGTTAGGGGCTTAGGGGTTTAGGGTTTAGGGGATAGGGGTTAGGGGTTATGGGTTAGGGGTTAGGGGTTAGGGGTTTGGGGTTTTAGGTTTAGGGTTAGGTTTAGGGGGGTTAGGGTTAGGGGTTAGGGTTTTAGGGGTTAGGGTTAGGGTTTAGGGGTTTAGGGGTTAGGGTTAGGGGTTAGGGGGTTAGGGTTAGGTTAGGGTTAGGGGTTAGGGGGGGTTAGGGGTTAGGGGGTTAGGGGTTAGGGGTTAGGGGTTAGGGGTTAGGGGTTAGGGGTTAGGGTTTCAGCAGCTGTCTGAGCTCAGTCTCTGCCGCTGCTTCAGACTCTCACTGTTGAATCTCTCTGCTGTCTGACGCCTGCAGGACTAACCCTAACTCTAACCCTAACTCTAACTCTAACTCTAACCCTAACTCTAACTCTAACCCAGCGGTGTGGCATCTGACAGGAGGACGACAGGAACGAGGCGGCGGCTGCTCTGACCAGCACCGCCGTTCTCCTCTACGACATTTCCTGGTCTTCCTGTCGTCCACGTGACGGTCTGAAGGCCGTGAGAGATCTTGCGTCGGTCACGGCGAGCTCTCCGGGACAACGGCTGCCTTTCAGAGGTCTGAGCTGTGACGGACTGATGATTCTGAGGGTGTCGTGTCTGCGGGGAGATCACGTTCAGGGAGGAGCAGACCAGAGTTTGGATCTGGAGCCGCCAGAGGAGCTGGCGCTCGTTGGCATGGCAACAGGCTGGAGCCACAACAAGAGGGGTTTTGTTGTGAAGGGTCACGTCTGTGAGCTGTGACCGGCGTCCTCTCTGTCCTCCTCTCTGTCCTCCTCTCCGTCCAGTCGTCCGTCACAAACGCTCTCTCCCTCTCTTCCTCCCTGGGGGAGCGGTGGTGTCCCTGCATGGGGGAGTTTCCAGGATGTTATCGGCTCCTCCTGAGTGGGTTTTGGTGGAATGGAATGGAGCAGGATGGAGCAGGATGGAGGAGGTCCAAAGGGGGAGTGACGAGAGACAGAAGAGAGAGAGGGAGGGAGGGAGGGAGGGAGGAGGGAGGCAGCACATATATCTCTCTCTCTCTGGAGGCTGGTGCTCCCAGACACAACTGGACCAACTGGACTGGATCACCGGACCAGAGACTGCTGGATATTTGACATAAACGGTGAGTTTCTGAAATTCTTTGATTGATTCGGCGCCTCCATCCAGTCATTTATGACTCATTTAGCACCATTTCAATGTCTTTTTTTTTTTTTTTTTTGGAAGGGTTGAAAAAGAGAGAGAGAGAACATATTCTAGCATGAGTTTTGTCTGCTGAGAAGTTTCTTCTGGAGGGTAACAGTAGGTCATTCGTGGTCTCTGTTACAGCAGAGCCTTTTTTTTTTTTTTTTAACTCCCTGCTGTTGGATCAAACGTTTCCACCGTTTCTAACAGAATTTCCTCTCAGCGCTGAAAGGAGGCTTTTTAAAATGCTGACTGGATGACGATCAGACTGGAATTTAAATCTGTTTGAACTTCAAACGGCTCACTTTTACTGATTCTCATCATCTGGTTGACACGAGCAGGATTTTAAAAAACTGATGGCATGAAGAGAATAAAGAGAATAAGATAAATCTAATTAGCACGTTGATAAGGAAGGCAGTAAAATGACACTGATGACCTCATCACTGCAGCAGCCTCTATCTGTCTCTTTTAGTCCACCGTTAAAAAATCAATTAAGACACTTAAAGTAGTGGTTTAACTGT
>JAGFBZ010001135.1:0-60287 GCA_018398805.1 Hirundichthys speculiger
GGTCCTTACATTATATCGGATCACGGATCGTTCCTGGTCCTCACATTAATATCGGATCATGGTTCCTGGTCCTAAATTAATTATATCGGATCATGGTTCCTGGTCTTACATTATATGAATCAGGTCCTGGTCCTCACATTTTCATGTTCCTGGTCCTCACATTAATATCGGATCATGGTTCCTGGTCCTCACATTAATATCGGATCATGGTTCCTGTCCTCACATAATATCGGATCATGGTTCCTGGTCCTCACATTTATCGATCATGGTCCTGGTCTCACATTAATATCGGATCATGGTTCTGTCCTCACATTTAATACATGGTTCATGGTTCCTGGTCCTCACATTAATATCGGATCATGGTTCCTGGTCCTGGTCCTCACATTAATATCGGATCATGGTTCCTGGTCTCACATTATAACGGATCATCCCGGTCCTCACATTAATGCGGATCATGGTCCTGGTCCTCACATTAATATCATCATTAATCTCTGGTTTCCTGGTCCTTTATATCGGATCACGGTTCCTGGCCTCACATAATATCGGATCACTGTTCCTGGTCCTCACATAATTCGGCTCATGGTCCTGTCCTTACATTAATATCGGATCATCGGTTCCTGGTCTGGTTCCTGGTCCCACATTAATATCGATCATGGTTCCTGGTCTCACATTAATATCGGATCACGGTTCCTGGTCCTCACATTAATATCGGATCACGGTTCCTGGTCCTCACATTAATATCGGATCACGGTTCCTGGTCTTACATTAATATCGCTCATGGTTCCTGGTCCTCACATTAAATCGGTCATGGTTCCTGGTCCTCACATTAATATCGGATCATGGTTCCGGTCCTCACATTAATATCGGATCATGGTTCCCTGGTCCTACATTAATATCGGATCACGGTTCCTGGGTCTTACATTAATATCGGATCATGGTTCCTGGTTCCTCACGTTAATATCGGATCATGGTTCCTGGTTCCCTTCACATTAATATCGGATCACGGTTCCTGGTCCTTACATTAATATCGGATCACGGTTCCTGGTCCTCACATTAATATCGGATCATGGTTCCTGGTCCTTAATTAGGATCATGGTCCTGGTCCTCATCATTATCATACATCGGAATTATATGGTTCCTGGTTCTCACATTAATATCGGATCATGGTTCCTGGTCCTCACATTAATATCGGATCACGGTTCCTGGTCCTCACATTAATATCGGATCATGGTTCCTGGTCCTCACATTAATATCGGATCATGGTTCCTGGTCCTCACATTAATATCAGATCATGGTTCCTGGTCCTCACATTAATATCGGATCATGGTTCCTGGTCCTAACGTTAATATCGGATCATGGTTCCTGGTTCTTAGGTTAATATCGGATCATGGTTCCTGGTCCTCACGTTAATATCGGATCATGGTTCCTGGTCCTCACGTTAATATCGGATCACGGTTCCTGGTCCTTACATTAATATCGGATCACGGTTCCTGGTTCTCACATTAATATCGGATCATGGTTCCTGGTCCTTACATTAATAAAGGATCATGGTTCCTGGTCCTCACATTAATATCGGATCCTGGTCACATTAATATCGGATCATGGTTCCTGGTCCTTACATAATATCGGATCATGGTTCCTGGTCCTTACATTAATATCGGATCATGGTTCCTGGTCCTCACATTAATATCGGATCACGGTTCCTGGTCCTTCACATTAAAATCGGATCATGGTTCCTGGTTCCTCACATTAATATCGGATCATGGTTCCTGGTCCTCACATTAATATCGGATTGGTTCTGGTCCTGGTCCTGGTTACTTAATATCGGATCATGGTTCCCTGGTCCTGACATTAATATCGGATCACGGTTCCTGTCCTCACAAATATCGGATCCTGGTTCCTGGTCCTCACATAATAATCGGATCATCATGGTTCCTGTCCTCACATTAATATCGGATGGATCATCATGGTTCCTGGTCCTTACATTAATAATCATGGATCATGGTTCCTGGTCCTCACATAATATTCGGACATCATGGTTCCTGGTCCTTACATTAATATCGGATCATGGTTCCTGGTCCTTACATTAATATCGGATCATGGTTCCTGGTCCTCACATTAATATCGGATCACGGTTCCTGGTCCCACATTAATATCGATCACGGTTCCTGGTCCTTACATTAATAACGGATCATGGTTCCTGGTCCTTCCATTAATATCGGATATCACGGTTTTCCTGGTCCTCACATTAATATCGGATCACGGTTCCTGGTCCTTACATTAATATCGGATCATGGTTCCTGGTCCTTACATTAATATCGGATCATGGTTCCTGGTCCTCACATTAAATATCGGATCATGGTCCTGGTCCTCACATTAATATCGGATCATGGTTCCTGGTCCTCACATTAATATCGGATCATGGTTCCTGGTCCTCACATTAATATCGGATCATGGTTCCTGGTCCTCACATTAATATCGGATCATGGTTCCTGGTTCCTCACATTTAATATCGGATCAGGGTCCTGGTCCTCACATTAATCGGATCACGGTTCCTGGTCCTCACATTAATATCGGATCACGGTTCCTGGTCCTCACATTAATATATCGGATCATGGTTCCTGGTCCTTACATTATACGGATCATGGTTTCCTGGTCCTCACATTAATATCGGATCATGGTTCCTGGTCCTAACATTAATATCGGATCATGGTTCCTGGTTCTTACATTATATCGGATCACGGTTCCTGGTCCTCACATTAATATCGGATCATCGGTTTTCCTGGTCCTCACATTAATATCGGATCATGGTCCCTGTCCTCACATTAATATCGGATCCGGTTCCTGGTCCTCACATTAATATCGGATCACGGTTCCTGGTTCCTCACATTAATATCGGATCATGGTTCCTGGTCCTTACATTAATAACGATCATCGGATCATGGTTCCTGGTCCTCACATTAATATCGGATCATGGTTCCTGGTCCTCACATTAATATCGGATCATGGTCCTGGTCCTTACATTAATATCGGATCATGGTTCCTGGTCCTCACATTTAATATCGGATCATGGTTCCTGGTCCTCACATTAATATCGGATCATGGGTTCCTGGTCCTTACATTAATATCGATCATGGTTCCTGGTCCTCACATTAAATATCGGTCATGGTTCCTGGTCTCACATTAATATCGATCATGGTTCCTGGTCCTCACATTAATATCGGATCATGGTTCCTGGTCCTCACATTAATATCGGATCATGGTTCCTGGTCCTCACATTAATATCGGATCATGGTTCCTGGTCCTCACATTAATATCGGATCATGGTTCCTGGTCCTCACATTAATATCGGATCACGGTTCCTGGTCCTCACATTAATATCGGAATCATGGTTCCTGGTCCTCACATCAATATCGGATCATGGTCCCTGGTCCTCACATTAATATCGGATCATGGTCCCTGGTCCTTACATTAATATCAGATCATGGTTCCTGGTTCTTACATTAATATCGGATCACGGTTCCTGGTCCTCACATTAATATCGGATCACGGTTCCTGGTCCTGACATTAATATCGGATCACGGTTCCTGGTTCTCACATTAATATCGGATCATGGTTCCTGGTCCTTACATTAATAACGGATCATCGGATCATGGTTCCTGGTCCTCACATTAATATCGGATCATGGTTCCTGGTCCTAACATTAATATCGGATCATGGTTCCTGGTTCTTACATTAATATCGGATCACGGTTCCTGGTCCTCACATTAATATCGGATCATGGTTTCCTGGTCCTCACATAATATCGGATCATGGTTCCTGGTCTTACATTAATATCGGATCATGGTTCCTGGTCCTCACATTAATATCGGATCATGGTTCCTGGTCCTCACATTAATATCGGATCATGGTTCCTGGTCCTCACATTATATTCGGATCATGTTCCTGGTCCTCACATTAATATCGATCATGGTTCCTGGTCCTCACATTAATATCGGATCATGGTTCCTGGTTCCTTCTTAGGTTAATATCGGATCATGGTTCCTGGTCCTCAACGTTAATATCGGATCATGGTTCCTGGTCCTCACGTTAATATCGGATCACGGTTCCTGGTCCTTACATTAATATCGGATCACGGTTCCTGGTTCTCACATTAATATCGGATCATGGTTCCTGGTCCTTACATTAATAAAGGATCATGGTTCCTGGTCCTCACATTAATATCGGATCATGGTTCCTGGTCCTTACATTAATATCGGATCATGGTTCCTGGTCCTTACATTAATAACGGATCATGGTTCCTGGTCCTCACATTAATATCGGATCACGGTTCCTGGTCCTCACATTAATATCGGATCACGGTTCCTGGTCCTTACATTAATAACGGATCATGGTTCCTGGTCCTTACATTAATATCGGATCATGGTTCCTGGTCCTTACATTAATATCGGATCCTGGTTCCTGGTCCTCACATTAATATCGGATCATGGTTCCTGGTCCTGACATTAATATCGGATCACGGTTCCTGGTTCTCACATTAATATCGGATCATGGTTCCTGGTCCTTACATTAATAACGGATCATCGGATCATGGTTCCTGGTCCTCACATTAATATCTGATCATGGTTCCTGGTCCTCACATTAATAAAGGATCATGGTTCCTGGTCCTCACATTAATATCGGATCATGGTTCCTGGTCCTTACATTAATATCGAATCATGTTCCTGGTCCTGGTCCTTACATTAATAACGGTCATGGTTTCCTGGTCCTCACATTAATATCGGATCACGGTCATCCTGGTCCTCACATTAATATCGGATCATGGTTCCTGGTCCTTACATTAATATCGGATCATGGTTCCTGGTCCTTACATTAATATCGGATCATGGTTCCTGGTCCTCACATTAATATCGGATCATGGTTCCTGGTCCTTACATTAATATCGGATCACGGTTCCTGGTCCTCACATTAATATCGGATCACGGTTCCTGGTCCTCACATTAATATCGGATCATGGTTCCTGGTCCTCACATTAATATCGGATCATGGTTCCTGGTCCTGGTCCTCACATTAATATCGGATCACAGTTCCTGGTCCTCACATTAATATCGGATCACGGTTCCTGGTCCTCACATAATACGGATTGGTCCTGGTCCTCACATAATATCGGATCATGGTTCCTGGTCCTTACATTAATAATATCGGATCACGGTTCCTGGTCCTTACATTAATATCGGATCATGGTTCCTGGTCCTCACCATAAATATCGGATCAGGTTCCTGGTCCTCACATTAATATCGGATCACGGTTCCTGGTCCTTACATTAATATCGGATCATGGTTCCTGGTCCTCACTTAATATCGGATCATGGTTCCTGGTCCTGGATCACCTGGTACATTAATATCGGATCATGGTTCCTGGTCCTTACATTAATATCGGATCACATGGTCCTGGTCCTCACATTATAATCGGATCATGGTTCCTGGTCCTCACATTAATATCGGATCATGGTTCCTGGTCCTCACATTAATATCGGATCATGGCTCCTGGTCCTAACATTAATATCGGCTCATGGTTCCTGGTTCTTACATTAATATCGGATCACGGTTCCTGGTCCTCACATTAATATGGGATCACGGTTCCTGGTCCTCACATTAATATGGGATCACGGTTCCTGGTCCTCACATTAATATCGGATCATGGTTCCTGGTCCTGACATTAATATCGGATCACGGTTCCTGGTTCTCACATTAATATCGGATCATGGTTCCTGGTCCTTACATTAATAACGGATCATCGGATCATGGTTCCTGGTCCTCACATTAATATCGGATCATGGTTCCTGGTCCTCACATTAATATCGGATCATGGCTCCTGGTCCTTACATTAATATCGGATCATGGTTCCTGGTCCTCACATTAATATCGGATCATGGTTCCTGGTCCTCACATTAATATCGGATCATGGTTCCTGGTCCTTACATTAATATCGGATCATGGTTCCTGGTCCTCACATTAATATCGGATCATGGTTCCTGGTCCTCACATTAATATCGATCATGGTTCCTGGTCTCACATTAATATCGGATCTGGTTCCTGGTCCTCACATTAATATCGGATCATGGTTCCTGGTCCTCATTAAATCATCCTGGTCCTTACATTAATATCGGATCATGGTTCCTGGTCCTCACATTAATATCGCGGATCATGGTTCCTGGTCCTCACATTAATATCGGATCATGGTTCCTGGTCCTCACATTAATATCGGATCATGGTTCCTGGTCCTCACATTAATATCGGAATCATGGTTCCTGGTCCTCACATCAATATCGGATCATGGTCCCTGGTCCTCACATTAATATCGGATCATGGTTCCTGGTCCTCACATTAATATCGGATCATGGTTCCTGGTCCTTACATTAATATCAGATCATGGTTCCTGGTTCTTACATTAATATCGGATCACGGTTCCTGGTCCTCACATTAATATCGGATCACGGTTCCTGGTCCTCACATTAATATCGGATCATGGTTCCTGGTCCTCACATTAATATCGGATCATGGTCCTGGTCCTTACATTAATACGGATCATGTTTCCTGGTCCTTACATTAATATCGATCACATGGTTCCTGGTCCTTACATTAATATCGGATCCTGGTTCCTGGTCCTCACATTAATATCGGATCATGGTTCCTGGTCCTCACATTAATATCGGATCATGGTTCCTGGTCCTCACATTAATATCGGATCATGGTTCCTGGTCCTAACATTAATATCGGATCATGGTTCCTGGTTCTTACATTAATATCGGATCACGGTTCCTGGTCCTCACATTAATATCGGATCATGGTTTCCTGGTCCTCACATTAATATCGGATCATGGTTCCTGGTCCTCACATTAATATCGGATCATGGTTCCTGGTCCTCACATTAATATCGGATCATGGTTCCTGGTCCTCACATTAATATCGGATCATGGTTCCTGGTCCTCACATTAATATCGGATCATGGTTCCTGTCCTCACATTAATATCGGATCATGTTCCTGGTCCTCACATTAATAGGATCATGGTTCCTGGTCCTCACATTAATATCGGATCATGGTTCCTGGTCCTCACATTAATATCGGAATCATGGTTCCTGGTCCTCAATCAATATCGGATCATGGTCCCTGGTCCTCACATTAATATCGGATCATGGTTCCTGGTCCTCACATTAATATCGGATCATGGTTCCTGGTCCTTACATTAATATCAGATCATGGTTCCTGGTTCTTACATTAATATCGGATCACGGTTCCTGGTCCTCACATTAATATCGGATCACGGTTCCTGGTCCTCACATTAATATCGGATCACGGTTCCTGGTCCTCACATTAATATCGGATCATGGTTCCTGGTCCTTACATTAATAACGGATCATGGTTCCTGGTCCTTACATTAATATCAGATCATGGTTCCTGGTCCTTACATTAATATCGGATCCTGGTTCCTGGTCCTCACATTAATATCGGATCATGGTTCCTGGTCCTCACATTAATATCGGATCATGGTTCCTGGTCCTCACATTAATATCGGATCATGGTTCCTGGTCCTAACATTAATATCGGATCATGGTTCCTGGTTCTTACATTAATATCGGATCACGGTTCCTGGTCCTCACATTAATATCGGATCATGGTTCCTGGTCCTCACATTAATATCGGATCATGGTTCCTGGTCCTCACATTAATATCGGATCATGGTTCCTGTCCTCACATTAATATCGGATCATGGTTCCTGGTCCTCACATTAATATCGGATCATGGTTCCTGGTCCTCACATTAATATCGGATCATGGTTCCTGGTCCTCACATTAATATCGGATCATGGTTCCTGGTCCTCACATTAATATCGGATCCTGGTTCCTGGTCCTCACATTAATATAATATATATATATAATATATTAAAGGTGGGGTAGGTGATCTTTGTAAAAACGGTTCCATTAATCCAACTCAAGTGAGATTTTGAAAATATACACTCCCTCCTTCCTCCCAAAGGCTCCGCCTCCTCCTCTTCAGCCCGCCCCTCGAAACCACGCCTTCACATGATTCACGACTACATGAACCGCAGGGAGGGAGGGAGGGGTGGGTGGGTGGGAGTGCATTGATATTTGATGGACGTATTAGGCAGCCAATAAATGTAAAGATGATCAGTACATTGATTGGTCAGAGTTTTTCTCTGATTATACCCTCTAGACCGGACCAAAACATTTCGTTTTTTTTGCAAACATTTTATTTCAGTGGGTGAAATGGGAATGTGAAAAGGTTTTCAGGCAATATTGTAAAATGTGCTGCAAAAAAAGATCACCTACCCGATGCACTCGATGCACGGGACAACGACTGGAAAACGTATGTGAAAGTGTAACAGACATGAAACTGTCCTGGGACGAACTGCCCTGGGACAAACTGTCCTGGGACAAACTGCCCTGGGACAAACTGTCCTGGGACAAACTGCCCTGGGACAAACTGTCCTGGGACAAACTGTCCTGGGACAAACTGCCCTGGGACAACTGTCCTGGGACAAACTGTCCTGGGACAAACTGTCCTGGGACAAACTGTCCTGGGACAAACTGTCCTGGGACAAACTGCCCTGGGACAAACTGTCCTGGGACGAACTGCCCTGGGACAAACTGCCCTGGGACAAACTGTCCTGGGACGAACTGCCCTGGGACAAACTGTCCTGGGACAAACTGTCCTGGGACAAACTGTCCTGGTACAAACTGTCCTGGGACGAACTGCCCTGGGACAACCTGTCCTGGGACAAACTGTCCTGGGACAAACTGTCCTGGGACGAACTGCCTGGGACAAACTGTCCTGGGACAAACTGCCCTGGGACGAACTGCCTGGGACAAACTGTCCTGGGATGAACTGTCCTGGGACGAACTGTCCTGGGACAAACCTACTGGACTGACAACAGATGGAGCAGCGGCTATGAGCAGTAAATAAAGTGAACTAGAGGGAAGGAAGCAGGAGGAGACGTGTCCAACAACATCACTGGACACCAGGAAGCTCCATGTGTCCTGAAGACGGACATGATGAGACCTGGAACACAGAAACTTCTGGAACACAGAGTTTGAGACATTCCTGATCATCCAGAGGAGCGTTGGATCAGTCGGGGGAAAGTTCTCAACAGTTTTTAAACTCAGTGTGAGTTGGCGTTCCTCATCTTAAGGCCTTACATGTGCAGGTCCAGAAACGTCACCACATGATCACTGACATGTATGACGCAGAGAAGCTGCTTTTATGGGAGACACAATTCGATCGCATGTCATAAGAGCAAAAAAAAAAAAAAAAAACCTGAATGATTTGAATTGTTATTGCTGAAAAAAACACATTTGATGTAAATTTCCAGGTTTTCTAGCATTTGGTGAGTTCAGTTTCCATAGTAACCAGTTATGGACAGAAATTAGCCAAGGGAATGATTGTGGTTATTGCTGTGGGATAGAAGCTGTATTTGAATCTATCTGTCCCTGTTTTTATTGATCTGTACCGTCTATCTGACGGCAGACGTTCAAACTGATGGTGTCCAGGATGTGAATTGTCCTTTATGATGTTGTTTATGATGTTGTTTATGATGTTGTTTATGATGTTCCACAGCGAGGTGCTCAGTGTCTCTTCAGTCTCTACGTCTCCACCATGATGTCCTCTGCAGCGCTGTGAGCTGGTTTTATCATTGTTTTATCATGACATGGTGCTCTAAAGCAATATGCAGATGTTGAAAGAGATGATGGGGACGGGAGCCACGAGAACAAGGTGACACTTCTTAAAACTAGGGATGGGCAACAATTAAAACCTTTAATCGTGATTAATCGCATTATTTCCCTGATTAATCACAATTAATCGCATTGTTTACGCAAAATCAAATAATGAATTCAAAAGTAGTGTAAAGGTCACTTTTATTTAAATGTTCTGCTGCCATATGAACTAAAGTGTCATAACATTTGTTGTTCAAACACTTTTAACATCAACACTTGTCAGTAACACATATTTAGTGTAAATCTCATCTTAAAACATTTATAATAAAATAAAGCTTATAGCCACTGCCAGGGCATTAATGTCATCCTGTTTTTATTTAAAAAAAAAAAAAAGTCTCCAAACAAAATCCAACAAAATGATTGTGTCTCAGCACAATCAGAACATTAAAACAGGTAATTTCTGAGGTAACAGCAGAAACTTTTAACGGGGAGTTCAACTTGTCAGTTGTTACAAATAACCTTGTTTCTGTTGAATCCTCCGTCTGGGAGAACTTTAAAATGAAAATGTCCACGTTAAAGTTCAGTAACTTTATCAATCTGTGCATCATTCATTCTTTCCATTTTCAATTGTCAATCAAAAAAAAAAAAAAAAAAAAGTGACATTTTATTAATTTTTTAAATCTAACACAAAAAAATGAAGAAAAAAAGCCTTTTTTTTAAAAAAATATTTCAATTTAAGACTTGGATTAAAAATACTAAATTAAAAAACAGGCCACAGAACTGAATTAGTTTTATAATGGAGGACTGGACTTTCTGTTGTCATTACACATCTGAGCCACTAGATGGAGCCGCACTGCAGTAACCAGCTAGAGAACAGCAGGACAGTGAACACATGGAGCAGATCTGATGGAACATGGACGAATGATGACAAACGTTTGGTTGCAGTCTAGAATTTTTTATTTAGACAGAATTGTTAATATTGCTACCTGAGTTGCTACCTAAACTGTAAAGTTCACAGATTTTTAACTTTCTCCATGTCTGTTTTAGCGTCTCTGCATGTTTACCTGCCAATCGTCTTCCGCTTCCGCAGCAGCCAGTAACAGACTTTTCAAAACAAAAGCATGTGAGCAACATGCATTAACGCTTGATAAAATAAATGTCAGTGTTAATAAATTAATGTGTTAACTTTCCCAGCCCTACTTAAAAGTAATCAAATGTTCTTTCAAATTAAATTTGACATTGATACTTTATCACACTGTTTTAACTCATAACTGATGCTTTTATGAGATGAACTAGAGTATTAGTTGTATGTTAAGGCATGAGCCTTGAGGTCGGGAGAGAAAACAGAGATGTCATTTAAACAGACAAACACAAAGTCATCAAGCATGTCATATTAAACATCCTTTACAAACGCTTGAAACACACCAGGTGCATTCATGACACCTGAAGGCAGCACGACATACTTACAGGTGTGTTAAAGGCTGTCTTCCTCTCTCTCCTCTGATATGGACTCAATGGTGGGCAGAGTTGAAGTCTAATTTAATGAATCCCCTTCAAGAGCTCAAAACAGAGGAGAAGAGTGGAAGAGGTGATGGTTCTGAACAGTGACTTCATTCAGTCCAGGATAATCTAAGCCAGAGTCAACCTTCTTCTCCACGAGGAAGAATCCTGCTGCAGCAGGAGAGGAACAATCGATCCAACAGGTCGAACAACAACAGGAAGTTAAGGCAACACATGGGGGTGCTGGACGGGGGAACAAGTCTATAAGGCAACCAGAGAAGTTGCCTTGGCTTTGTTGAACACATCTTTTAAGTCAAAGCAACACGTTAAAACATCGGATTCAAGCACGAGTTCATTCTCCCATGAAGCCAGTCAGCGTGGCGGTTGTGAAGTCACAACCAGGCAAACCCAAGACTGAAATCATCATTCAAGCTGTTTTTAATCACTCAGGTACGACACAGAACACCAAACAAACGGAAGATGCACAGCTTCAATCATATAAAGACACATTTCATCAACAGCTCAGGGAACACATTGTAAAACCGTCTCAGCTGCTACATGCTCCAAACGCTAGCCTGTTATCAGACTGGAACTGTGGAAAGATGAGCACAATAACTTCCTGAGCTAGCAGAAAAGCTAGCTGAGCTAGCTGAGCTAGCAGAAAAACAACAACAACAACAACAAAAAAAAACAACTTCATTTTGTACAGCCCCTCTCTGAATTCAGTCGGACCTTTGGTGGTTCTCCAGCATAAATCACAATCCAGTGGAAAACTCCTCCAGACTCGTCTCATCCCAAGTCTCTGTGAAAAATATAAATGATTTAAATGATAAATGATTGTTTCTGTTTCACCTTGAGCAAACACACAACAAATGCACATCTTTGCGTCGATCTGAATGGTTAAAGCCACAGGTATGAAAAACTCAACAGGAACGTCAGTCTCGGTCCAATAAAGCTGGGATTTCCTGTGATGGATTTCTAACATGTTTAGGTTTGTGCGTAGAGATATGAGCTCGAAAACATTTAGTCACATTTCTGATGTTCCATCTTCAGTTACTTTGGCCTGGTGATAACTGTACAGTACAAACGCTGCCTCTATTTTCATACCAGCTTCATTCAATTCACCTCGTAGTTGCTGAGAGTCATTTTGATGATGTCATTTTTAAGAAGGAATTTCTAAATGAGGCTGAGTTAAGTGTTTTTCAGTGATTATCAGGAAATTTCACTTTAACATGTGATTCAAGCTGAACTAAATGTAGAGATTTCTGCTTTGATCCGGACCAAAAGCAATGAACTAGAAAGGTTTCCGCTCGTGCGCTGCGCTGCAGGTTTTAGCGTGATTTCACCGTGCACGTGGAAGTTCCTGCTGGGGTTTGTGGTCGAATGGGGAAGTCCCGACTTCTTACAGAAGAGCATTTTACAGGCGGTAAAGGTACATTTCACAGGTAGCTGAGTGGTTCTTCTTCCTGTTTCTGCTCAGAGACCGGCTCGCTGTGAAAACTGAAGAGTTTGAGGTTCCAGTTTGATGTTCATTTTCCTTCCGTCGCGTCAGATGTGCAACAAAGCTGCTGGGACGCCTGTTAAAGATGATAACGTGAAATCTGGTTACAGCTGAATCTGGACCGGTCCAGCTCGGGCCTGGCTGTGATTCTGGATTAAGCAGCAGACCTGCTGACTTCCTGTTTGACACCCGCAGCTGCCTGTTGATGTGCAGGTGGAGGCATCACAGAGACGTGTAAACATCAGGTGTAAACTGTGTTTACTGTCCACAAACCCGGGTGGTGGAGTTTCTGACGCTCGCTGATGTAAAGGAAGTGAGACGAGGCGGGAGGTTGATGACGGACTGACGTGAGGGGGTGGAAGTGAAACTGTGGTCTTCGCCTCCGCCAGCAGCCAGACATGGAGAAGTTTAAGACGGTTCTGAACATCGCCAGCAAACAGAACAACTTTGGATTCGGGCTGGTGGCTCTGCTGACCGCCGGCGGGGAGCAGATCTTCTCCTCTGCGGCGTTCCAGTGCCCCTGCAACGAGCTGAACTTCCTGTACGGGATGGTGTTCCTGCTGGTGCCGGCGCTGGCTCTGCTGCTGCTGGGCTACATCCTCAGTAAGAGGACGTGGAAGCTGCTGACGGGAGCGTGTCAGCACCGGCCCAAGCTGTGCCGCTGGAAGACCCTGCTGGCCGCCGCCACGGCCTTCGTCCAGATCACCGCCACCGCCATGGTGGCCCCGTCCAGCTGGATCGCCGTGGCGCTGCTCGGCGGGAAGTACTACGAGTGTGCGATGACCGGGACCAACGTGAGCGCCTACAACCGGCACGTCTGCGTGGACGGCGACGCCAAGGTGCTGTGTGAGAAGGAGCTGCACCGGTTCCCCTGTGGGAGGAGCCAGGTTCCTCAGAGCGTCAGGGACGAGGTTCTGAACACGCTCAGAGCTGAGTCTCAGGTAAGACCTTTCCTGTCCAGGTGCTAGAACAACAACTCAGACTCTAAACTTGTGATCAAGTAAATATAAAGAGGCAAATATGTCCCCTAGTAAAGTGAAAGTAGCACATTTAGCTTTGAAATGAAGTATTTACGACTTGCTTTTTAAGTATCCAGTCATGTTCAGGCGTTTGCACACCCTCTTATATTTCCTGTATGACTTTATGAGTCACACAGTTACGGAGGATCATTCTTAAAGAACCCACAAAGACTTTAAATCCTACACTGTGTTGATAAAGAGTACAGTAACAAAGTATTTATACTCTGTTACCAAAGGGCTACATCCAGCTAGCTGGAGGTGCAGTTCCTTGACTGACAACTAGAGACTGAGTCAATCTCCACTGACCTCCATGTTAAAATGTCCCAAACTAACAGCAGAAACCAACATATTTACAGCCTGGTGCATCAAACGGTTTTAGTCTAAATAACTAGTCACATCAGTTCTCATCATTTTCAACAGAGACAATTTTCAACAGTCTGAGAATGAATTTCTAATCAGGTCAAATTAAATTTAACCACGAATCTATGCATAAATAGGGGCATGCGTTTATCAAGCGACAGCTGCATTGCAATCTGTGGTGTCAAACACCTGTGATCAGTTTAGCTCACTTAGCTCTTAGCATTTTCAGTGACCTTGACATCTGAGCTGTGAGTTAAGACGTATAAAAGCATAATCATTCTTATTTTAAAGTTAATATAACCTGGTCTCCTGTTAAAAACAGCCAGAGAGCAACCTTTGGTTGCTAGCTCAGTGCAGCTAGCAGCAGCCACCTTCACCCCACGCCAAAGACCGCCTAGTGGCCTTCGGTGGCTAACGGATGCAGAGTCAGCAGCTGGCTGCTAATCTGGCGGCTAAAGCTGTGTTTGGTTTCTTTGAGTGGGTCACCTTTGCCCCCAGTCTGGACTGCGACTGGAGTTCAACCGCTGCTGCTGCCAGCTGCTCTGGCGGAGGCACCTAGCCGAACTGCAGCGAGCGTCCTGTTTGTGATGGACACTAGTCCTTGTTTCAGCTCCAGCCATCCTTGTTTTAGATGTTGTTTCAATAGCGACATCTAAAACAAGGATTGATGGACAGTTTCAACCAGACAGAACGTGAGTAACAATAGTTAGCATCATAGTTTAGCATAAGTTAAGCTATGCTAGAACAGCTAGCTCATGCTAACTGAGCTAGGAGCTGCTAGACTTGTCTTTTTTGCCCATTTTTCTCTTAGAGTAACTGGAGGTTGGGTGGAATCAGCTCTTGCCATGATGGTATCAGTCAGAGTCCAGAAAAAACAGGCTTCACATCACTCTTCAGACATTTCCAGCTCGCTTTATACAGTCTATGGTCATTACATTTTAGCACTGGGTGTAAACACAAAACACTTCTTCTCCAAAACAAAACTCATTTTATTTTAAGATCAAATAAATCAGATGAAAGCCAACACAGTAGTGAAACAGCTGAACCTCCTGTTCAAAGCGGTTCAAATGTTTCATAATCTGCATACTGGCGGGAATCATGGCTTTACTGTAAAAGAGCCTTTACAGATATGATTTAGGACACATACGGGTGTTCTTCTTCTTCACACTCAGGTCAAAATAAAACATTTCACACCAACTCTTTCCACAACTTTATTGAACTTTGCTGAACTTTGTTCCTTGGCTGTGAGTGAAGAAATGACGGAAATTAACAGGAGGAACAGAAATTAGGTTTGAGTTAAGAGCAGTTATTCATCCATTTCCTTTGTTTTTTACTTTTATGTAGAAAGCCAAGATATATTTTTCTCATCAGTTTAATTTCATTTAAAAATATACATCGATATCTATATTTTATTTACATTCCAAATCAAAAAAGTACATACATAACTAATTAAAGTTGGGACAGTGAAGCTTTTATCACTTACGGTAGTAATACTGCCGTTCCTTTTCACTTGGTATTCTGCCAAGTGATGAAGGTGTCATTTTGTCCTGTTTTTCCTGAAAACACATCTTCAGGTGTTCAACAGTACACAGTTGTATGTTGCTCTAAAATCTCCGTGTACTTTCATGCATTAATGCTGCCATCACATAAGTGGAAATAAGTTGTTCCAAGGGCAATTTGATTCAATTTTATTTGTATAGCGTCTGTTGTCAGTTGTCTCTAGGTGCTTTACAGAGACCCAGAACATGAGCCACAGCAAATATCATTAACTAAAGTTATAATATTAAATCCTGAACAAGGATAATGGCAAGTAAAATGATGGCAATGATGCAACCAACCATCACAGAGCCTGGCTTTTGGTCCAAGTGAGAGCATGTAGAATTAAAAAGGCAGAGGTCCTCATGTAGAGCCTTGTGGTACTCCTCAGTTAGTACAATGTTTACATATGACCATAATGGGTCTAAGTATTGGACAAATACAACCTCAGATGAACAACATCATATCACTGTGTCACAAAATGAAAAACAATCACCTGAGCAACACGAAATACCCATTTACTGTTTCGGTAGTTTTTCTATTCTGATATAATCATTCGTCCTTGATGAAGTGATCATTAGCAGGTGTAAAGACTTCTGTAAAAGCAGATGTTTTGGCTTATCTGGAGTATTCAAGTGTGTTAACACAATGTCAAGAGTGAAAGACATCAGGAATGGCCTCACTTAAACTTTTTGATGTTTAGATTTCTATGGTAAGAAGATTATTCACAAGTGGAAAAAAAAATCAAGGCTGTTGTTTATCTTCCCAGAAGTGGAGCTCCCAGCAAATTTACAACCATGGTCAGACCATAAAATGCTCAGAAAAAAACAAACAAACAAACAAAAAAAAAAAGAAGAAAACAAGAGCAACAGCTCGGAGCTGATAACCCTGACTTCCAAGTTAAATACTTACATTCATGACCGAACAGTAAGACAAAGACTGACTAGACTGACTAGGTTTGCCTTAAGAAAGGAGTCCATAGTCTCTATGGACAAAGAGACTACAGTGGGCTTGTTTGGCCTTAATACCTAGCACCATGTCTGGAGTAAACCAAATTCAAGCAAGCACAGGACTGGTCTGGGCCCAACTGCCAACTTAGACCCAGTTAACTTTAGCTGCAGCCGGCATGTACAAATATAATTTCAAGGGGTGATCAAATAAAAGTCAGAATTCAAAATAAAACTCTAGAAGGGCTAGAAGGTGACACACCTGCTGGCTACAGAAACACAGCATTACGCCTCATACCTCACTATCAAACACAACGGTGGAGGAATGATGATGTGGGGGTGTTGGCTGACACAGTGTTAACTTTTGCACATGACTTTAAAGTACAGAAATACAGAAACGCAGATCAGTTGTTTCTCTGTTCAGTTTTTGCATTAAAGCCGTTGTGAAGAGTTGGTGTTTCACCTGTTGTGTTTCTGTGTAAATGCTGATCTCAGATTGTGGGCTGGCTCCTCATCGCCTCCATCATGTTGTCCAACCTGCTGCTGATCTGCGTGGCTCGGTGCACCTCCCCCATCAGCTACCTGCAGCTGAAGTTCTGGAGAAGCTACGCTCAGGAGGAGAGCGACCTGATGCATGAGTTCAGCGCCAAACATGCCCAAGAGCTTGCCAGGAGGAACCTACAGAGCTTCTTCAACCAGACACCCCCTGAAGACTTCGCCACCCCTTCCAACGTGAACTGGGAGAAGATCTCAGCTCTGTACAAGTTCAGCACCAAAGACCACTACTACAGCACCCTGCACCGCTGCGTGGAGAACCACCCGGAGACCGACGCCGGCTTCAGGATGCTTTCAGTTCGCTCCAGTGACACTGCCGACAACCCCGCTGTTCTTGGTTTTGTGGATGGTGGTCCGGAGTCCCTGTAAGGAGGACAACCACAGCTGAAGGACGGTCCATGTTTGGGTATCATCGTCATGTGATAGATGCATCACTCATCTCAAAAGTGTGATGTAGTTCTGATGAGGATGTGGAGTGAACCTTAGAAGGCAGCTACGTTCATCTACCACATGTTCCTATATGGGATTTTCTTTTCTTTTGACTCACTTGATGACAAGAAGAGAAAAAACAGGAAGGGAAAAGAACAAATACCTTCCAGAGTTGAGCAATCTGAGCAGGAGAAAAGGGACCAGAAGTGGATGGATGGATGGACTAACCATGAACTTTGATGAAAGAGGAAAGTTTTTAGCCACTTCTTCTCGGGAGGACAGGAGCATATCTGCCTCTTGGGTCTGGGATACACTTGCAGTTTTACCAAGTGTTCACGTTCGTTTGCGTACACAACCAGCTGTGCTGCTAGCGTTTCCTGCTTCTGTACTACATGGGCAGTTCATGTAGTACCAGAGATCTCTGGTACTACGTGGGCAGTTCATGTAATACCAGAGATCTCTGGTACTACGTGGGCAGTTCATGTAGTACCAGAGATCTCTGGTACTACGTGGGCAGTTCATGTAATACCAGAGATCTCTGGTACTACGTGGGCAGTTCATGTAATACCAGAGATCTCTGGTACTACGTGGGCAGTTCATGTAATACCAGAGATCTCTGGTACTACGTGGGCAGTTCATGTAATACCAGAGATCTCTGGTACTACGTGGGCAGTTCATGTAATACCAGAGATCTCTGGTACTACGTGGGCAGTTCAGGTACTACGTGGGCAGTTCATGTATACCAGAGATCTCTGGTACTACGAGATCTCTGGTACTACGTGGGCAGTTCATGTAATACCAGAGATCTCTGGTACTACGTGGGCAGTTCATGTAATACCACAGATCTCTGCTTGGGGGCAGAATACAAACCCAGAATCAAAAATGCAATCATACACAAGAGGCGTCAGGAGGAAGCTATTCTTGTGTACACATTAAATGGCAAGTATGTTCCAGGCCTTAGACCCAAACTGGAGGCTGGCTCTGGTTTCTAACCGGAGGTTGGAGAATGATGGTTAGCAGTTTGATTCCTGGCTCCAACACGTCAACACATCCAGGGGATGAGATGAAACCACATTTCTCTGAAACAGTTATACAGTGACTGCAAGTTTCTGATGTTTTAAATCATATTTCTATCATAACTGCCTCTACATTTAACTATTAATAAAAGAAATAAACGTATGATTTATACAGTGGTGTGAGAGACAAATGTGCCTTTCAGACCACTAAGATTAGTTGGATGTGCTGTATCTGTATTGCTGGCGCTTTTATCAATAACTAATAAAAACTCCACAGAGCAGGTTGTTTCCTGAAGTAGTTGTCTTGACTACATTATAGATAGATAGATAGATAGATAGATAGATAGATAGATAGATAGATAGATAGATAGATAGATAGATAGATAGATAGATAGATAGATAGATAGATAGATAGATAGATAGATAGATAGATAGATGGATAGATAGATAGATAGATAGATAGATAGATAGATAGATAGATAGATAGATAGATAGATAGACAGATAGATAGATAGATAGATAGACAGATAGATAGATAGATAGATAGATAGATAGATGAACTTTATTGACAGCAGAGCTGTAACAGTCTGTTAGAGAAGGTCCTCTGCTGTCTGTCCAGTCTTCGGTGGAGAGGACAGTCTTCGGTGGAGAGGACAGTCTTCGGTGGAGAGGACAGTCTTAGGTGGAGAGGACGCTCCTCATCGTCCATGATGGACAGCAGTTTTCTGAGTGTCCTCGTCTCCACCACGGTCTCAACTGACTCCAGCCTGAGAGCCACTACAGAGCTACAGACCTTCTAGATGATTCCATCCAGTCTGGTGTCTCTGGCTCTGATGCTGCTCCTCATCGTCCATGATGGACAGCAGTTTTCTGAGCGTCCTCGTCTCCACCACAGTCTCAACTGACTCCAGCCTGAGAGCCACTACAGAGCTACAGACCTTCTAGATGATTCTATCCAGTCTGGTGTCTCTGGCTCTGATGCTGCTGTCCAACATACAGCAGCAAAGAAAAGAGCAACAACAGACTGCTAGAAGATCTCTAACATCTTTAACGTTGAAGGATCTCAGCTTGAGATTGTCAATCTGTTCAATTTAGATCTTGTGATCTGCTCACTTAAGTGACTGCTGATCCAAAAGAGAGTCAGTCTCCACTGACCTCCATGTTTTGATGTCCATCTTTGCAGCAGAAATAAACCCACTCTGGTTCAAAGATCTTCCATCTCCACAGCTGGATTCCACATCTATGACAGTTGCTCTTCATTATGCCTTCAGTTTCTTAGAAGTAGTTGCCTTTTTCCTTTGTTTCAGAAATATATTTTTTAGGGCTGGACAACGATTGAAATTTTTAATCGCGATTAATTGCATGATTTCCCTGATTAATCGTGATTAATCGCGTTGTATACGCAAAATCAAATAATGAATTCAAAAGTAGCGTAAAATGCACTTTTATATAAATGTTCTGCTGCCATTTGAACTAAAGTGCCATAACATAACACTTCATCATCAGCACTTGTCAGTAACACGTGTTTAGTGTAAATATCATCTTAAAAAATGTAAAATAAAATAAAGCTTTTTGCCAAGCTTATTGCTTATTGCCACAGTTTTTATAAAAAAAAATGTAAAAAGTCTACAAACGAAATCCAACAGAATGATTGGTGGTTCAGATTGTGGTTAGTTTTATAATCAATGACTGGACTTTCTGTTGTCATTACACATCTGAGCCACTAGATGGAGCCGCACTGCAGTAACCAGCTAGAGAACAGCAGGACAGTGAACACATGGAGCAGATCTGATGGAACATGGACGAATGACCACAAACGTTTGGTTGTTGTCTAGAATTTTCTTTTTTAGACAGAATTGTTAATATTGCTACCTGTGTTGCTACCTGAACTGTAAAGTTCACAGATTTTTACCGTTCTCCAGGTTCAGTAAGTCAGAGGAACGAGCTGGAGGCTGAACTGGAGTTCAGACTGGTTTCAATCAACCTCCAGTTACAGCGACTATAAAAAACCATCATCAACAGGACGCTGAGATTCACCACGGTAACGCCATCCTCCTACTCTTCTTTAGTCATGTGACTTTGGCAGAAACGTAAAATGGCAGAAACAGCAAAGAAAAAGACAGTTGATGTGGAAGAAACTGCAGAGCAAGTGAATATGTAATTTAAATATTTTAAAAAAAGAAAAGAAAAATACATCCAGTAACTGTGGTGATGTTTAAAATAATTTTCCAGACTCACAGAAGTGGAAGCAGAACACTAATGAGAAGTTACTTTAATGACGTCATGTAGACCAGTGGTTCTCAGTCCCAGTACCACTGGCCTCAATGGTTTCTGTTTCCCTGTTTCAGATTCAGTGAAGGGGGGGGGGCAGCCCTAATATTTTTATATACCTTTTATATACCTTGACATATTTCAGTGGAAACGTCCACCTTCTTCAGAAGTGTCACTTGTTACCTCATGTTACAGTTGTCACGAACATTCAGGATCAACACTGTTCATGCTGCTATTAGTAGTAGAGCTGAAGTTACTTTATTTCCTCTACTTAGTAGAGGGTTAGGGTTAGTAGAGTTTACTAGCTACCCAGCATTCAGGCTGAAGTTACTTTATATCCTCTACTTAGTAGAGGGTTAGGGTTAGTAGAGTCTACTAGCTACCTAGCATTCAGGCTGAAGTTACTTTATATCCTCTACTTAGTAGAGGGTTAGGGTTAGTAGAGTCTACTAGCTACCTAGCATTCAGGCTGAAGTTTACTTTATATCCTCTACTTAGTAGGGTTAGGGTTAGTAGAGTCTACTAGCTACCTAGCATTCAGGCTGAAGTTACTTTATATCCTCTACTTAGTAGAGGGTTAGGGTTAGTAGAGTCTACTAGCTACCTAGCATTCAGGCTGAAGTTACTTTATATCCTCTACTTAGTAGAGGGTTAGGGTTAGTAGAGTCTACTAGCTACCTAGCATTCAGGCTGAAGTTACTTTATATCCTCTACTTAGTAGAGGGTTAGGGTTAGTAGAGTCTACTAGCTACCTAGCATTCAGGCTGAAGTTACTTTATATCCTCTACTTAGTAGAGGGTTAGGGTTAGTAGAGTCTACTAGCTACCCAGCATTCAGGCTGAAGTTACTTTATATCCTCTAGTTAGTAGAGGGTTAGGGTTAGTAGAGTCTACTAGCTACCTAGCATTCAGGCTGAAGTTACTTTATATCCTCTACTTAGTAGAGGGTTAGGGTTAGTAGAGTCTACTAGCTACCCAGCATTCAGGCTGAAGTTACTTTATTTCCTCTACTTAGTAGAGGGTTAGGGTTAGTAGAGTCTACTAGCTACCTAGCATTCAGGCTGAAGTTACTTTATATCCTCTACTTAGTAGAGGGTTAGGGTTAGTAGAGTCTACTAGCTACCCAGCATTCAGGCTGAAGTTACTTTATATCCTCTAGTTAGTAGAGGGTTAGGGTTAGTAGAGTCTACTAGCTACCTAGCATTCAGGCTGAAGTTACTTTATATCCTCTAGTTAGTAGAGGGTTAGGGTTAGTAGAGTCTACTAGCTACCTAGCATTCAGGCTGAAGTTACTTTATATCCTCTACTTAGTAGAGGGTTAGGGTTAGTAGAGTCTACTAGCTACCCAGCATTCAGGCTGAAGTTACTTTATATCCTCTAGTTAGTAGAGGGTTAGGGTTAGTAGAGTCTACTAGCTACCTAGCATTCAGGCTGAAGTTACTTTATATCCTCTACTTAGTAGAGGGTTAGGGTTAGTAGAGTCTACTAGCTACCTAGCATTCAGGCTGAAGTTACTTTATATCCTCTAGTTAGTAGAGGGTTAGGGTTAGTAGAGTCTACTAGCTACCTAGCATTCAGGCTGAAGTTACTTTATTTCCTCTACTTAGTAGAGGGTTAGGGTTAGTAGAGTCTACTAGCTACCTAGCATTCAGGCTGAAGTTACTTTATATCCTCTACTTAGTAGAGGGTTAGGGTTAGTAGAGTTTACTAGCTACCTAGCATTCAGGCTGAAGTTACAGGTCTGGTGCTCGTTGGTTCCATAATCTCAGGTAAACTCACAACACTAGCGGCGATTAACTTTAACTAACATTTTTACTATGTGGCTAATGTATCTGAGGCAAAGGTTGTGTTGCAACATAATAATTATCATTAAATAACTTTGCTCGTGGATATCAAGCTGACAGCTTTAACTCAAAGGAGACACTGAGCGCTGTCTTGTTTGTATTCAGGAAATGGAATAAACTCCACTGCCTATCATTTCGTGTTACAAGTACATCAATTGACCATTTTTTTGGCATAAACACCATAAAATGGATGAGAATTTAGAATGTTCCAATGTTTTTCTTTGGAAGTTAAAGCTAAAAAAGTTTTCTGCCTTTTTTGATCAAAATTTCTTCCTTTTCATTTTCATGTATACTGCTATTTACTGCTATTAAATTATTCCCCGACTAACTAATGTGACATGTTACTACCTGAAGAGATGTTTTTTTTTTTTGTATTTAGTTAACAATTGAGTCACTAAGCTCACTACTGCTCCCATGACTCCTGGTTGTGTAGCAGTTTAGGTAAAGCCTAGAGTTACTACAAATAAAAACAAAAAACAAAAATCAACACATGGAGGGCCGTTTTGTCCGTAATATTAAGCATCGAGGCCAAGAACCAAGACACAGATGGAATCAATGCAGGAGAAAGACTCTGTCTCCGTATAGGTTTCAAACGTACAGTCATGGAAAAAATTATTAGACCACCCTTGTTTTCTTCAGTTTCTTGTTCATTTTAATGCCTGGTACAACTAAAGGTACATTTGTTTGGACAAACATAACGATAACCACAAAGATTGCTCATAAGAGTTTTATTTAAGAGCTGATATCTTACCATTTTCCATGGTTTTCTTGATTATAACCTAAATCACTTAAGTTTTTACATCAATAGCTATGGCGTTGTACTGCCAAAAACACTGCTTTTATGCATTCACTGTTTTCTTTTCTGTCTGTTTTAGTCACATGATGACGTTTAGTGGTACCAGGTATTAAAATGAACAAGAAAGTGAAGAAAAAATGGTGGTCTATATAATTTTTTCCATGACTGTAGATTATAAATGGGCCTTTAGATCAGTGGTGTGCAAACTGTGGGGCGTGTACCACTGGTGGTACGCGAGCGCTCCCTGGTGGTACGCGGGGGAACGTCAGGACTTTCCACATTTCCCTTTTTTTTTTTATTAATGCATTAGAAATACACTTAACACGAAATTCAGGTAACAATAAATAACTATAATAAGGAATAAACATTTCTCCTGTGAATTTAAAGCTAATTGAGAAGGCTATATTTTATCATCATGGTGGGACTCAGAGAGCTGAACAGTTTCTCAGGTGGTTCGCAGCATTAAAATTTTCATTTGGATCAGGTGTGTTGTGGCAGAAAAACATCTGACACATGCAGGACAGCGTCCCTGGAGGACGGGAGTTGGACAGCCCTGGTGTATGCTAACGAAGCGTTCATCCCTCTGATGGTAGTCTGTCACAGATCTCTGTCCTTCTGCACTTTGGGAAGTAAACAAAAAGACACAATGTGATTTTATTGATGCAGCAACTTTAAGGCGTAATGCTGCCTGTGTTTCCAGATGCCACCAGTAATTTTACTGTCTCCTACCGTCTGGTCCTCCATAGGATGCTATTAGCGTGAGGTCATCAAATATTCATGCGTGGGCTTGAACGGGAAATGTGACCACTTCCTACGCACTGCTGAACATCAAACGTTCAAAAATGTGCACATGACACAGTTGAAGACAGGAAATGAAAATTAAACCCTGAATCAGAAAAAGTTGGCACAGTTAGAAAAACTTTGACTTTCATTTCTTTACAGATGGTATGAACGAAATGTATTTCATGTTGTAATTCTCCTAAGCTTCATTTATATCCATCTATCATCTTAACGTTTTGTGCTTTTTCCAAGCGTGTGAGGTTCTTCAAACCCACGTAACATCTGGAGATGGAGTCTGAGCCAGCGGACGACTTCCTGCTTCGGTCTCTAAAGAGGGTGTAATGGACTCCAGTCTGGCCTCCTCTGGGACTAGAGAAGACAAACCACTCCTCCCAGTCTGCTGCAGCGGTATGTACGTCTGCGTGTTTCATCATGTTTTTACGAGATGTTTACTGTGTTGACGGCGGCTGCACAGGCATGAAGAGAAACAACACACATGGCTGAAAACATGTCCAGGAGGAACAGAGTTCTGGTGTTTTCATTTCTTCTCTGATCATGGAGTACGTAGCACAAGACACTCTGATCATAAACACAACTGGAATCACAAGATTTTTTGCTTGTGACGTTAATTAAGTGACGTGAGACCCAGAGAGAGAAAGAAACATAAGACATTTCCTGCAGAGGCGTCCACTCCCAGACAGAAGAGATACGAGGGAGAAGGTTTATGGAGAAAAAAGAGGAGGAGACTGGAAGACAAAGGGAGGAGCAACGACGGGGAGGAGCAGCAGCAGACTGGACGGACCACTTCTGTCTTTACTGGTGACAAACAGAAGATCTTTGATTACAGAGACTCCGACACCGACAGGAATATCTTTGTTACTGACTTTTGTGGGTTTGTTTCTCTTAGAAACAGTTCAGCACCTCAGAGCCGACACCAAAGAGGAAAATCAATGCTGTTCAGGCGCTTTGTTGGGTTCATTCCTCTTAGAAACATCTCCTAGAGATAACTGAGGCTGCTCCAACCCCGCCCAGGGATAAACGGGGCTGCTCAGGGCTCGTCGTTCGGTTCTGTTGGGTTCATTCCTCCTAGAAACATCTCCTAGAGATAACTGAGGCTGCTCCAACCCCGCCCAGGGATAAACGGGGCTGCTCAGGGCTTGTCGTTCGGTTCTGTTGGGTTTATTTCTCACTGAGCCATCAACATGGACAAGTTCCAGACGGTCCTGCAGTTCTTCATGAACCAGAAAGCCACCATTGGGTACAGCTTCATGGCCCTCCTGACCATCGGAGGGGAGCGGGTCTTCTCTATGGTTTCCTTCCAGTGCCCCTGCAACCACCAGCAGAACTTTGCCTATGGACTGACCTTCCTGCTGGGCCCGGCGGTGGTGCTCATGGTCCTGGGTCTGTTCCTGAGCACTCGGCTGTGGAGGCTCTACACCGGCTGCTGCCTCAACCCCATGAAGCTGTGTCCTCGTGGGAACTGCTGCGGCTGTTTCTGGAAGCTGGTGAGCATCTTCACGGGGGCCTGCGTGGCCCCCATAATGTGGCTCTGCGTGGCCCTGCTCAACGGGACCTTCTACGAGTGCGCCATCAGCGGTCTGGACAGTAACTTTGTGGTGGAGCTGTTCTGTGAAAACATGACGTTGCAGTGCCGGGAGGAGTTGGCTCAGGTTCCCTGCGACCGGTCCAAACTGTCCGGTGATGAGCGGATGCAGCTGCTGCTGATGTTCAGGGCTCAGTCACAAGTAAGAAACTTTTTCTTTTATAAACCCAGATAAGGAACCCAACAGTTTGCATCTGTCAAAATCAAAGCAGAGTAACTATGTTGCTACACATTTAGTTAAAAGTGAGTTAAGACTCCAGATGGGCTTCGTAACCTCCTGGTTCAGCTCTGTTTCATTTAAGAGAAACCAGCGTGTCAAAATTCAGAAACTACAAATCCATGCTAACACCAAGAGGAACCACAGAGAGTGATGTTTCCGCACTCCGGCTTTGTTTTTATGTTTCCTGTTTTCCCATCACAGATGCTTCAGGCTGCCTTGGTAGTTTTATCCACTGGTGAATGTAAAATTCAAACTAAAACGCTGTCTAAGACAGAACAAATCAACCTGTAGCAACCAGGCTAAAGTTAGCAAATATTACAGTAATTTTCTTTGCGCTGAGCTGATTCTCCTTAAATGGCTCTATTCATACATTTATTAATCATCATAACAAAGCTCTGTATATTCAATAGAAGTCTGCGTTAGGAAAACCTGTGGACACACAGTCAATTACCTCAGAGGAAACCCACAAACCCTAACCCTAACTCCAAACATAAAAACGTCCCAAAAAAAGAAGAATATATCCTTTCATGAGACTCCTGCTTCTCCCCACCACAAAATTAGTTTTTAATCCATTAGGGAACCTAACACACAGAAGGGCAAAAAAATTACAAATTAAGGAAAAAAAAAAACAAAAACAGAATCTTTTTCTAGCATATATATATATGTATATATTAGGGCTGGGCAAGTTAACACGTTATTATCACGTAAATGCATTAATTCATTAACGCCGACATTTACTTTATCGCACGTTAACGCATGTTGCTCACATGCTTTTGTCTTGAAAAGTTACTGGCTGCTGCGGAACTGTAAACAGTAAACAGTAAACATTAGGAAAAGCTAAAACAGACATGGAGAACGGTAAAAATCCATGAACTTTACAGTTCAGGTAGCAATATTAACAATTCTGTCTGAAAATAAAATTCTGTACAGCAACCAAACGTTTGTGGTCATTCCTCCATGTTCCATCAGATCTGCTCCATGTGTTCACTGTCCTGCTGTTCTCTAGCTGGTTACTGCAGTGCGGCTCCATCTAGTGGCTCAGATGTGTAATGACAACAGAAAGTCCAGTCCTCCATTATAAAACTAATTCAGTTCTGTGGCCCATTTTTTTATTTCGTATTTTTGATCTAAGTCTCAAATTGAAATATAAAAAAAACAGGATTTTTGTATTTTTGTGATTTTTGATTGACAATTGAAAGTGGAAAGAATTAATGATACACAGATTGGTAAAGTTACAGAACTTTAACGTGGACATTTTCATTTTAAAGTTCTCCCAGACGGAGGATTCAACAGAAAACAAGGTTATTTGTAACAACTGACAAGTTGAACTCCCCGTTAAAAGTTTCTGCTGTTACCTCAGAAATTACCTGTTTTAATGTTCTGATTGTGCCAAAACGCAATCATTTTGTTGGATTTTGTTTGGAGACTTTTTTTTTTATATATAAAAACATTAATGCCCTGGCAGTGGCAATAAGCTTTATTTTACATTTTTTAAGATGAGATTTGCACTAAATATGTTTTACTGACAAGTGTTGATGTTAAAAGTGTTTGAACAACAAATGTTATGACACTTTAGTTCATATGGCAGCAGAACATTTAAATAAAAGTGCATTTTACACTACTTTTGAATTCATGATTTGACTTTGCGTATACAATGCGATTAATCGTGATTAATCAGGGAAATAATGCGATTAATCACGATTAAACATTTTAATCGTTGCTATATATATATATATATATATATATATATATAGTGATCCCTGCCAATTCACACTTTAAGTTCCGCAGTTTTAGTTATTCGTGGATTTTTCAGAAATATATAATAAAAAATATCAAGAAAAAAATCACTGAAATTCCGTAAACCCCCCCCCCACAGCAGACGAGAGGCGCAGCTGGCAGCTAAACATCAAACGAAGACTCACAGCCTCCTGTTAGCAACACGAGAAACACCGACGACCCAGAACTCCAGAATCTGTGCTCTGATTGGCCGAGACGCATCACAGGATGTTGTGCAGAAAGACCACAATTGAGCCTTTGTCTTGTTTCACTGCAGTGTCTCGCTACTTATTTATGGTTTTTAAACACATTTAAAACTCATTATTTAGGCTTGGGGGTCTCCGCCGGCTTCAGTTCGCGGATTTTGATTTTCGCTCCCAACCACCATTAATCCAAAAATAGGCAGATGGACTCAAGCCTGGCAGCCAGATGACACACACCCATTTAACCTGCTGTCACTGAGCTCATGTAAACCTCTGATTCCTGAGTTACCTGACATTGTTTCTGACTGAATTAGTCTCGTTCAGATGTTTCATGTCTGAAACTCGTCCGTGCACGTCCAGTGGGCATGGATCGATATGGGATACATGATTTCACGGCTGTAACCTGAAAGGAGATCTCTTCTGACATTGAGTTTAGATGCAGAGATGTAGACCTGTTTTGTTTTGAAAACAGACTAACGTGGATGTAGCCTTAGTTAACGTGTCTCTATTGTCAAAGTGCGTCCTCATTGATTCATTGATCTCCTCCTCCAATATTGACAGCTGTCTGACAGGCAGCCAGCGGTGTCTGGTTAACAAACTAGAAGGCTATAAGGGTGCAACTTCTCTCTTCAACCCACTAAATATCAACACTTGAGAATATCATTGAAGTCACATGAAAATTAGTGACAAAAGAAAATGTTTGTGATGCTTCTTTTCTTTTTGCAAGCTCATGTAACCCCTGTAAAGATGCTGAACACCCATATTTAAATCTGCCATCAAGGTCTAATGAGCTAAACTAGACAGGTAGGAGTAGATCTGCCTTTGCTTCTCTGACCGAATCTGTTAGCTCGGCATCTGTTAGCTCGGCATCTGTTAGCTCAGCGTCTGTTAGCTCGGCCTCTGTTAGCTCGGCGTCTGTTAGCTCAGCATCTGTTAGCTCAGCGTCTGTTAGCTCGGCCTCTGTTAGCTCGGCGTCTGTTAGCTCAGCATCTGTTCGCTTGGCCTCTGTTAGCTCAGCATCTGTTAGCTCAGCATCTGTTAGCTTGGCCTCTGTTAGCTCGGCATCTGTTAGCTCGGCCTCTGTTAGCTCGGCATCTGTTAGCTCGGCCTCTGTTAGCTCGGCATCTGTTAGCTTGGCATCTGTTAGCATCACATCTGGGTTTTTTCAAAGATAGTTGTGACTTTTTGGCGAAAAATTTCAGCCAAACTGCTTAAATTTCAGGTTAAATGCACAAACATATGTCACCCTAGATCAAAAGCAACCAGAAAGCTCTCCCTGTGTTTCATTTCTGCTCTAAGGGTTGTGAATTTGAGGAGAACATTTTTTAATTTTGTCCTTGTTTTCAGTGAAAGCTAATGAAGGGAAGCTACAGAGAACGTCAGTGTTGGTATTTAGATGACAGCAGGTCATCTGAAGCCTTAATTCAACAGCTGTTCACTCTGAGAACATAACCCTGATGATGTCATGATGATGCTATCAGACTGCTTATCCAACATTTATGACAGAACCCTGAACAGTAAGGTGGTTTAAAAGACGAGGCTGTTAACCGAGTGCAATTAAGCCAACAGTTATGTTAAAAAGAAAGTACAACCTCTTTCAGGTGTGACATTTCAGGACATTTAAAACACAAACAGCAACTGGTCTCTACCAGGTCTGTCAAAGTAGTAAATCCAACCCCAGATGAACAACAACAGATGGTATATGACACTTAAACAAGACAAAATGCAGTACTTTGGCTAGATAACTGCCAAATAAAACTATGATCCAGTAGCCTGCAGCACCACCTAAAGGAGTGTAATAAATTTCTAGATTTAAAGAAGTAAGCTGCCACCACCTTTGTTAATCCGGTCTGGTCCGGTGTCAGAGGCAAAGAAGCACTCGCCGCAGCTAAATTAGAAATACCACAAAGAAATCTTTATTCAAAGAACCGGTCGCTCTTTAAAAGGTCTGGAGTAGTGGGCTGAGAAGGGTTAGGGTTAGAGAAGGGCGCCCCAGCAGGCCAGGCAGTAACACTGCACTCCTGCACACCAACACTGCAAGCAAAGGAGAGAGTTAAACCCCCTACACGAGGCTCACTGCACAGCAACCAGACACTACAAACTGGGGGATACACTTGGCTATGCCCCCCTTTTTTATTCAGGACCACTGCAACTGCAAGCAAGTCAGAACCCACGCCTAACAAACAAGAAGGGAAGCAGAATACTGCCCAACCGGCTGGCGGCCACCTTAAAGGAGCCCCTCTCACAAACTGTCAATTGATTAAGACCTATTTAAAAAGACATATACAAGCTATAATGACAGACAATCATGGATGTGATTAAAATAAATTGACTTATCCTGCCCAGGTCTAGTGACAAGACCCCCCCATGGGGTTGAGTATTGACGTCTCCCACGGAGCGGGAAGGGCGACCTGGCTACTTGAGATGCACCACCACAGGCAGGGCAGATGTGCTAGGCAAGGCTGGATGTCGTCTGGAGCCGCTGAGATGGAGAGAAGTAGTCCAGGAGAGTGGTGAGGCACTAACTAATCCCCAATCCCTAGCTACTGAAAAAACTGTGTCTCCGTGTTCTTTTATCTGGTGCCTAAATGACAAATCTAGAAGCAAAGATCAATCAAGAATTTATTACAATCATGTATACAAAAATTATTATGCCATGCAGAATATTTTAATCGGCCGATGGTACACTTGTCCACAACATCACCGAGATGCTGCCTTGCCCGCACCCAATTAGTTTGTGTCCATCTTTTAAGGATTCAGAGGAGGCGTGTCCTTAGTTCCTCTGACTTTTAATGGTCCTTTTGTCTCCGAAGTCCAGATGATCAGTCACAGTTAATCAACAACTGATTGTTCAAGCAATTTGAAACTGGTGAGGGGTATAGCGGATGTTGCAGTAATTAAGTCCAGATGTCCAGTCCAAACAAAAGTGGTGTGTTTGCCCCAGGAAGCGTGTAACTAAATATGCCATCGCATAGTCCCTTGAAGACAGCAGGTCAGGAGGTCGTGATCCCAGTGTTGGGTCATAAAGCAGCCACCCTGAGGCCTTCAGCAGCCAGATACAGGCAATAAACTTTTAGCTTTAACTAAAATTCTGAGTTAAATTCTAAATCCTTAACACTACCTAAAGGAGGTATCAGGCCTCCCCTCCTAACCAGCAGGATGCAGCTCCCCTGCTCAGCTGTCCTAACCCTAACCCTAACCCTAACCGCCGGCAGCGCTACAAGCTGCGAACAGCACCCACCCACCGCAGTGCCACGCCTCCATCACAGCTCAGGACAGCAGTTTCTGGTCTGGATCTCACACCAACCTCTGGGCTCCTCGTTACTCCTCCTCCTCTCCTCTTTATCCCCTCTGGCTCCAAACAACTGAGTCCAATCACTCTCCACAGGTGCAAAACATCACTCATCAGGTCTCCCCCACACACTCATACTACAGTTCAATTCAATTTTCAATTCAATTCAATTTTATTTATATAGCGTCTGTTACAATGACAATTGTCTCTAGGCGCTTTACAGAGACCCAGAGCATGGGTCTCTGCATTGCATACAGAAGCAATAACTTGAAGTAGTGGTTTCTGGATACAGAGAAGTCCACTCAAAACAACCCCTAATCACCCCCACCCCACCACCGTGCTAGACAAATGGCCTCACATTTGACTGTGATAGCTAAAACCTTAGGATTGAAAGTACCTGCTTTGTTATTTTCTCGTGACTGTATGTTTCCTGAAAGGGCAACCTCTGCCAAGCTCCTCTGGCCTCCATGTCCAACTTTACAGCAGAAATAAACGTGCTCAGACCCTGGTACCATACCTAGATTTCACATCCATTGGGGGAGGTGGGCTTGTGTTCCCCATCTGGAAAACTTATTCAGGGCTACAAATTTATTCAAAATTAAGAGTGGTAATGACGAATGACATACCAAGTCTATGGTGTCAGACAGCCAACTGTCATCACTTTAGCTACTTGGCACTATCTTGACTTGACTTCTGAGCAGTAGGGATGTGTATCATTAGGAATTTATCGATACCAATACCGATACTCCTTATCGGTACTGATATTTATCAATACTCTTATCGATACCACGACATGTAATTTAGTGTATAAAATAAAGACGTTACAAGATGGTAAAATATTCAATCGTTTTTTATTACCACAAGGGGAGTAACACTAATACTTTACAGATAGCAGCTGGCTATATAGACTAAGCTATCTTATGCTACTGCCTACCTAAACCACTTGGATCGGACTGTAGTGAAGGGCTGTAGATCCTTCACAATAAACTTAGTAACAGCCCTGTGGCATTCCTTTTTCTGCGGACATCTTCATTTGACGTCGCTTGGCGATTGTGAATGGGGTTGTCTGCATCGGCAAACTAGCAGTGGCGGCTGCTGCTTCGTACAAACCTCCTACAGGATTAACGTAACATATATCAGCGTTGCTAAAATTGATAATGCATTCTCCTGAGTAAATTAACTACCAACTTAATGATTCATAATCTCACCTAGACTTGATGATGACGAAGTAGTGTCAGAGTCTACCTGCACCAAGGAGGGCACGGCATTGTTAGCGTTAGCTGGGCTGCTATCTTTAGCCGCGTTGTTTAGGCAGTCAAACACGCCGCACTCCTTAATTTTTATACTGTGAGCAAACTGCAAGTGTTTCATGATGTTGCTGGTGTTACCCTCCTTGGGCGCAACTACTTTCTGGCATATATCGCATTGAGCCGAAGCTTCAGTCCGTTTGATAAAGTGAGCCCATACCTTCGATTGCTTAGCTCTGATGGCCGACATATTGACCTATTGGCTAGAGAAAACAACGGGGCGCTACGTCATAACCTGTCGACGGCGGCAGTATCATTACCTGACAGTTATGTTGCTCTGAGTATACTCTCTTTAAAAAAAAACACCGATAACAGTATCGTTTATCCAGAATTTTTAGCGGTACTCTGGTACCGACCATTTAGGAACCGGTACCAAAAAATACCGGCTCTCGGTACACATCCCTACTGAGCAGAGAATAAAGACCTAACAGGTCTCAATCATTCCTATTTTAAAGATCATAGGGCTCGTTGTGCTGTTTACTGTACTAAGAGACAACTATAACTGGTTCTGGGTTCATTTGGAAAGGTTTGGGGATGAAGCTTAGCCAATCAGACTGAAGCAACGATTTTCACCCCTGGTTAGCTCTGAGGGCTGCTGGCCTGGGCTAACCAGATGACACCAGCTGGTTAGCTCTGAGGGCTGCTGGCCTGGGCTAACCAGATGACGCCAACTGGTTAGCCCTGAGGGCTGCTGGCCTGGGCTAACCAGATGACGCCAGCTGGTTAGCTCTGAGGGCTGCTGGCCTGGGCTAACCAGATGACACCAGCTGGTTAGCCCTGAGGGCTGCTGGCCTGGGCTAACCAGACGACGCCAGCTGGTTAGCCCTGCGGGCTGCTGGCCTGGGCTAACCAGATGACGCCAGCTGGTTAGCCCTGAGGGCTGCTGGCCTGGGCTAACCAGATGACACCAGCTGGTTAGCCCTGAGGGCTGCTGGCCTGGGCTAACCAGATGACACCAGCTGGTTAGCCCTGAGGGCTGCTGGCCTGGGCTAACCAGATGACACCAGCTGGTTAGCCCTGAGGTCTGCTGGCTTGGGCTAACCAGATGACGCCAGCTGGTTAGCCCTGCGGGCTGCTGGCCTGGGCTAACCAGATGATGCCAGCTGGTTAGCCCTGAGGGCTACTGGCCTGAGCTAACCAGATGACACCAGCTGGTTAGCTCTGAGGGCTGCTGGCCTGGGCTAACCAGATGACACCAGCTGGTTAGCCCTGCGGGCTGCTGGCCTGGGCTAACCAGATGACACCAGCTGGTTAGCCCTGAGGGCTGCTGGCCTGGGCTAACCAGATGACACCAGCTGGTTAGCCCTGCGGGCTGCTGGCCTGGGCTAACCAGATGACACCAGCTGGTTAGCCCTGCGGGCTGCTGGCCTGGGCTAACCAGATGACACCAGCTGGTTAGCTCTTAAGGCTACTGGCCTGGGCTAACCAGATGACACCAGCTGGTTAGCCCTGAGGGCTGCTGGCCTGGGCTAACCAGATGACGCCAGCTGGTTAGCTGGTTAGCCCTGAGGGCTGCTGGCCTGGGCTAACCAGATGACGCCAGCTGGTTAGCTGGTTAGCCCTGAGGGCTGCTGGCCTGGGCTAACCAGATGACACCAGCTGGTTAGCCCTGAGGGCTGCTGGCCTGGGCTAACCAGGTGACACCAGCTGGTTAGCTCTGAGGGCTGCTGGCCTGGGCTAACCAGATGACACCAGCTGGTTAGCCCTGAGGGCTGCTGGCCTGGGCTAACCAGATGACGCCAGCTGGTTAGCTCTGAGGGCTGCTGGCCTGGGCTAACCAGATGACACCAGCTGGTTAGCCCTGAGGGCTGCTGGCCTGGGCTAACCAGATGACACCAGCTGGTTAGCCCTGAGGGCTGCTGGCCTGGGCTAACCAGATTACACCAGCTGGTTAGCCCTAAGCGCTGCTAGCCTAGGCTAACCAGGCGACACCAGCTTGCCTGCATTGAGCTCATCAGCTTCCTCTTGCAGCAGCTCGGTCCTCTGGTCCAATAACCTTAGAGTCGGATCATTTCAGGACCCTTCCAAGTTGACAAACCAGACCACCAGCCTACAACGTCCGAAACACGTGCTGCCACGTTTCAAATGTTGCTTTGATAGAGACCTTTGAAATGAAATTGAATTGTACAGATTTGAACAGAATAAATGAAAAGTAACATTAGTTAGCATGCTAGGTTGACAAACGCTATCCAGCAGAGCAGAAATAGCTGACTTGTTGTGACTGAACTCCACGTCTGCTCGTTCTGCCCTTAATGTTCACGGAGATCAATGATTCCTAATCTGTGCATGTCTGGTTGTCTGCAGATCTTGGGATGGAGCATCGTTATCATCGCTGCTGTCGTGGGCCTCGTCGGTACCTGCTACAAAAACTGCCGATCCCAAGTCAGCTACCTGCAGCTCACCTTCTGGAAGCGCTACATGGACAAAGAGAAGGAGTGTTTTGATGCCTACGCCGTGGACTACGCTACCAAGCTGGCAGAGAGAAATATGAGAAGCTTCTTTGAGAACAAAGAACCTGATCCCATGTCTTTCCCCAACCACAAAGCCTGGGAGGAGATCTCCGCGTACTACACCTTCTCCAGGAGCGAGCAGTATTACAGTATTCTGCAGCGCTTCGTGGAGAGGACGGACAGGGACTTCTCACCAGAGAAGAGACCGGTTCTGGACGTGGAGTACGGACTGGAGATGAGGTGAACCACGTTGATCAGAGAGGACGAGTCTGTCCCAGCTGAGTCCCAGTGAGACGTCCCAGCTGAGTCTCAGAGAGACTGTCCCAGCTGAGTCTCAGAGAGACCGTCCCAGCTGAGTCTCAGAGAGACCGTCCCAGCTGAGTCCCAGAGAGACCGTCCCAGCTGAGTCTCAGAGAGACCGTCCCAGCTGAGTCTCAGAGAGACGTCCCAGAGGAGTCCCAGTCTCAGAGAGACCGTCCCATAGAGACCGTCCAGCTGAGTCTCAGAGAGACCGTCCCAGCTGAGTCCCAGCTGAGTCTCAGAGAGACCGTCCCAGCTGAGTCTCAGAGAGACCGTCCCAGCTGAGTCTCAGAGAGACCGTCCCAGCTGAGTCCCAGTGAGACCGTCCCAGCTTGAGTCCCAGAGAGACCGTCCCAGCTGAGTCCCAGAGAGACCGTCCCAGCTGAGTCTCAGAGAGACCGTCCCAGAGAGACCGTCCCAGCTGAGTCCCAGAGAGACCGTCCCAGCTGAGAGTCCCAGTGAGACCGTCCCAGCTGAGTCCCAGTGAGACCGTCCCAGCTGAGTCTCAGAGAGACCATCCCAGCTGAGTCTCAGAGAGACCGTCCCAGTTGAGTCCCAGAGAGACCGTCCCAGCTGAGTCTCAGAGAGACGTCCCAGAGAGACCGTCCCAGCTGAGTCCCAGTGAGACCGTCCCAGCTGAGTCCCAGTGAGACCGTCCCAGCTGAGTCCCAGTGAGACCGTCCCAGCTGAGTCTCAGAGAGACCGTCCCAGCTGAGTCCCAGAGAGACCGTCCCAGCTGAGTCTCAGAGAGACCGTCCCAGTGAGTCCCAGAGAGTCCCAGTCCCAGCTGAGTCTCAGAGACCGTCCCAGCTGAGTCTCAGAGAGACCGTCCCAGCTGAGTCTCAGAGAGACCGTCCCAGCTCCAGCTGAGTCTCAGAGAGACCGTCCCAGCTGAGTCCCAGTCCCCGTCCCCAGCTGAGAGACCGTCCCAGCTGAGAGACCGTCCCAGCTGAGTCCCAGTGAGACTGTCCCAGCTGAGTCTCAGAGAGACCGTCCCAGCTGAGTCTCAGAGAGACCGTCCCAGCTGAGTCTCAGAGAGACCGTCCCAGCTGAGTCTCAGAGAGACCGTCCCAGCTGAGTCTCAGAGAGACCGTCCCAGCTGAGTCTCAGAGAGACCGTCCCAGAGAGACCCCAGTCCCAGCTGAGTCTCAGAGAGACCGTCCCAGCTGAGTCCCAGTGAGACCGTCCCAGCTCCAGCTGAGTCTCCCAGTGAGACCGTCCCAGCTGAGTCTCAGAGAGACCGTCCCAGCTGAGTCTCAGAGAGACTGTCCCAGCTGAGTCTCAGAGAGACCGTCCCAGCTGAGTCTCAGAGAGACCGTCCCAGCTGAGTCTCAGAGAGACCGTCTCAGAGAGACCGTCCCAGCTGAGTCTCAGAGAGACCGTCCCAGCTGAGTCCCAGACCCAGACCGTCCCAGCTGAGTCTCAGAGAGACCGTCCCAGCAGCTGAGTCTCAGAGAGACCGTCCCAGCTGAGTCCCAGCAGTCTCAGACCGTCCCAGCTGAGTCTCAGAGAGACCGTCCCAGCTGAGTCTCAGAGAGACCGTCCCAGCTGAGTCTCAGAGAGACCGTCCCAGCAGAGAGACCGTCCCAGCTGAGTCTCAGAGAGACCGTCCCAGCTGAGTCCCAGAGAGACCGTCCCAGCTAAGTCTCAGAGAGACCGTCCCAGCAGAGAGACCGTCCCAGCTGAGTCCCAGAGAGACCGTCCCAGCTGAGTCTCAGAGAGACCGTCCCAGCTGAGTCTCAGAGAGACCGTCCCAGCTGAGTCTCAGAGAGACCGTCCCAGCTGAGTCTCAGAGAGACCGTCCCAGCTGAGTCTCAGAGAGACCGTCCCAGCTGAGTCCCAGCTGAGTCTCAGAGAGACCGTCCCAGCTGAGTCTCAGAGTCCGTGAGCCAGCTGAGAGTCCGTCCCAGCTGAGTCTCTCAGAGAGACCGTCCCAGCTGAGTCTCAGAGAGACCGTCCCAGCTGAGTCTCAGAGAGACCGTCCCAGCTGAGTCTCAGAGAGACCGTCCCAGCTGAGTCTCAGAGAGACTGTCCCAGCTTCCCAGTGAGACCGTCCCAGCTGAGTCTCAGAGAGACGTCCCAGCTCCCAGTGAGAGACCGTCCCAGCTGAGTCTCAGAGAGACCGTCCCAGCTGAGTCCTCAGAGAGACGTCCCAGCTGAGTCTCAGAAGACCGTCCCAGCTGAGTCCTCAGAGAGAGTCCGTCCCAGCTGAGTCTCAGAGAGACCGTCCCAGCTGAGTCCCAGCTCCCAGAGAGAGCCGTCCCAGCTGAGTCTCAGAGAGACCGTCCCAGCTGAGTCTCAGAGAGACCGTCCCAGCTGAGTCTCAGAGAGACCGTCCCAGCTGAGTCCCAGCTCCCAGAGAGACCGTCCCAGCTGAGTCCAGAGAGACAGCTGAGAGAGACCGTCCCAGCTGAGTCTCAGAGAGACCGTCCCAGCTGAGTCTCAGAGAGACCGTCCCAGCTGAGTCTCAGAGAGACCGTCCCAGCTGAGTCCCAGAGAGACCGTCCCAGCTGAGTCTCAGAGAGACCGTCCCAGCTGAGTCCCAGAGAGACCGTCCCAGCTGAGTCTCAGAGACCGTCCCAGCTGAGTCTCAGAGAGACCGTCCCAGCTGAGTCTCAGAGAGACCGTCCCAGCTGAGTCTCAGAGAGACCGTCCCAGCTGAGTCTCAGAGAGACCGTCCCAGCTGAGTCTCAGAGAGACCGTCCCAGCTGAGTCTCAGAGAGACGTCCCAGCTGAGTCTCAGAGAGACCGTCCCAGCTGAGTCTCAGAGAGACCGTCCCAGCTGAGTCTCAGTGAGACCGGCCCAGCTGAGTCTCAGAGAGACCATCCCAGCTGAGTCTCAGAGAGACCGTCCCAGCTACACTACTAATGGATCTCTGTCTTCCTTCATGTTTACGTTATGGTTTCTCTCCGTCTCTGCTGGGATTTTCAAGATTCATAAAGACATATTTTAGACCCATTTGAACATAGAAAATATATCAAATTTTGAAACAGAGGAAATGTAGCATCTTAAGGAAAAAAAGGTATATTTTTTTATTTAATGTAGCAACACATCTCAAAAAAGTTGGTTGAAGCTGATGTTTAACTTCTGTCCAACCCTCATCGTTCAACAACAGTCCAAACATGTTCGGGACCTTAAAAAGTTCCAGGTGAGTTTTGGGGATTCTCAACAGTCCTGGGGATTCTCAACAGTCCTGGGGATTCTCAACAGTCCTGGGCAGATTTTAAATTTCATGATGCGCCAAACGTTTTCGTGTTGGTGACAGATCTGGACTGCCGGTCGGCCCGTTCAGCACCTGGACTCTTCTACTGGGATGACGTTGTCTGGATGGGAGCAGATGTTGCTCTAAAACCGTATCATCAAACATAAATTAGCGTTGATGTTTACGTTCCAGATGTGCCAGCTGTCCGTTCCATAAACACTAACGGACCCCGGTACCATCAGAGATGGAACTGAGGTCCGTTTACTTACTGGGCTGGAAGACTGGTCCAATAATGGTTTTACGTTTGGACCACAGGGCAGATGTTGTGACTCTGGTGGCCTTTATTGAACGTAGCCTGACCTGGAACTGGGCTGGAGTTGAATCTGGACTGGCTGAACGATGACGTGGCTACTGGTCTCTAAAAGTTTAGTTTGTACGCTGGTGAACCTCTGAGAGACTCCGCCAGTCTGAGATGATCTATTTCAGCCTTGCAGATGTTCCTCCAGGTGTTTCCTCCAGCCTTTTGTTGCTCGCGTCCCAACTTTTTTGAGACGCACTGCTGACTTTCGAACTGGTATCATGTTTCACTTTTTAACATTTGACATGTTTTCTATGTTCTGTTGTGGATAAAGTTTGGGTTTATGAGATCTGGAAGTAATCTCATTTTGTTGCTATTTACATTTTACACGGCGTCCCAGCATGCTTTGGGAACAACATGTTTTGGGGACGTGACCCAGATGACATGAATCGTTCTTGATTATATGTTTGGGAATCTGCTTGATGATATTTACTAGAGCTGGGCGATACTTGGAACTTTGTTATCGATCCAATACCAAGTAAATACAGGGCCAATATCGCCGATATCGATACCAATACCGATACTTTTTCATATTAAGCTTAATCTATCATGATTTTTTTGTGATTTTTGTCTTTGGATTATTTTGTTAAAGCCAAGAATAGAATTTCTTCAAACTTTATGCCTTCAACATTTTTGTGTAAATATTCATTGGAGTTGAATTTCTGTTCATAATCTTTTTTTCTAGTCCACCTTTTATATCTTTAAATACTTGTGTTTTTTTTTTTTTTTTGCACTTTGTGCACTTTCCTGTAGCTTTAACTCTAAAAATGTCCCCGTCGTGGAATAAATAAAGGATTATCTAATGTTATTTTATCTTAAATAACATCTTTCAATGGGATACATGACATGTACTGGGTTATTTCAAGGTCTTAATTATGTTTTTTTGAGTTGGCTCCAGTAACATATGACTTAAGTAACATGTACTTTAAAAGTTGATAGAAACTAATGCTGAAGATAACCACTCTTATCTACCTGGATGCTCTCTGTTGGAAATAAAAAAAAAAAAAGAGAAAAAAAAAGCTTGAGTATCGATCTTTTTACATGAGTATTGTTCGATATCAATACCAGCGTTGGTATCGATATTATCGATATTTGGATCGATCCGCCCACCTCTAATATTTACCTACGTTCTTCAGTAAAAGACAAAGATTTTTGTCTTTATTGAGTGCTTGAAACGTGCTTATTTGTTACCTCTTTTATTAACTTGATATTTGTTTTTGATATCTTTGATACTTTTTTTTTTTTATTGTGTGTCTGTTCACCTTCTGCTGATGTAACAGTGTAATTTCTCCACCGTGGGACTAATAAAGAGTTATCTGAGTATCTCTGAACACCTTTAATTTACTTTAACCATCTTGGTGGAGGCCAGAAAAGGGCCTAAACAACTAAACAACCACACAACCGCATGTCCCGCCGCTGCAGCTCATCCAGAGGTAGAGCCACCTGCTGGAGAAACCAGGAACAGCTTCCAGGAAGAACAAGGATGGGAGACGAGAGCAGACCTGGGAGGAGGGTTGATCATCACTGAGGCCGGAGGTCATCTGGTCAGAGCCAGGGAAGAAGGTTGAATCATTACGGCGCTGACTTTATCCCATTTACACTACTTCTCCAAACCAAATCATAATAAAGAGACAAATGAAACAAACAAACATTGATGCTGGACACAGGTGATACTGTGAACATCAGGCAGCAGCGGGAGCTGGAAGTTGGTGACTGCTGGGAAAACCTTTTCTGTGATGTCACAAACAGGTTGGAAGCCAACTCTGACCAGAAGCTCAAAACCAGGTTCTTCAGGACTCCAGTAAAGACTTCAAGGCTTCAGCCACAGAAGCTGGGTAAACTGGGACCTGCCCGCTGACCACTCTGGTTTATTTTGGGGAAACTGAAGTTGGAAAAAACCCTGACAACAACCCTCCGCCCTGATCGACTTTTGTTCCGTGTAAATTTATTTACCGCTGATGATTACTGGATGAATCCTACCACTCAGATGGATACAGAGAGTGAAACAGGTTTATGTGATGGAACCGCTGACTGCCAAGCTACAAGCTACAAGCTACAAGCTACAAGCTAAAGCTAAAGCTAAAGCGGCTAATTCTAAGGAAAAGAAGGTCCATGCCGAGGAACCTTATATCCAGACTTTCTTCTATTGTTTTCCACACACTTTTATTTTAAATTGGCTAAAGCATTCTTTTCTATGTGAATTGCCTGATGATTTTGATTTAAGACAATAAAGTTTAAAAAAAAAAAGAGAAAGAAAGTGCTTTAAAACATTAACATTGAGCCTTACTTCTTCCACGTCCATGATGTGGATTTAATATTATAATTTTAGTTATTGATATTTGCTCGGGGGTCACGATCTGGGTCTCTGTGAAGCCCCTAGAGACAATTGACATTGTAGCAGATGCTATATAAATAAAATTATATTGAATTGAATTGGATTGTTACGTCATTGTAGGAATATAACGCAGACTCAGAGCGCCCTCTGCTGTCACAAACTAAACAAAGCAGCTGATCTCATTTTCCAAACAGCCAGTTCAGCTCTGAACTCATTTAGCTTGTAAATCATTTGTTTGTCATTTTAATGGTGTATAATAGAAGTACAGTCCATTTTGGTCCTGATCCTGGTCCTGGTCCTGGTCCTGGTTCTGATCCTGGTCCTGGTCCTGGTCCTGGTCCTGGTACTGGTCCTGGTCCTGGTCCTGGTCCTGGTCCTGGTCCTGGTCCTGGTCCTGGTTCTGATCCTGGTCCTGGTCCTGGTTCTGGTCCTGGTTCTTGAAGAAGCTGATTTGACAGGAATCTTTTTTAACCCCGTAAAACCCACTGTTGCAGAATCACTTTTAACAAGTCTTATAAATGGCCTTTAAATGTTTTTATTCTTTTTTTGTTTTTCTCAAGACCACATTTACATAGTTAATGGTTACTATGGTTTGTCCTCACAACGCTACAGGACATTAGAAGTGTTTATAGGTCATCTGCTCGCGTTGAGCTCATCTCCTTTTTTTTGCACGACTGGATTTGTCAAGATTTAAGTGAGTAAAATTCCTTAAATATGTTTTTTTTGTGTTTATTACAATGTCTAGAACACATATATGTCTAGTTGTTTGGAAAACATTCATTAAGTTTGATTTAGAGCAGAGTGGTAGTCAGAACAGCTGAGCTCTAGAAGCAAAAGCAACTATATCACAATTATAACATGTTACATAAGGACACTGCACCTGTCACATGGTCACTGATTGAAATAAGTTGCAGTAGAAGTTTAAAGTGTTAGATGATTCATTGTAACTAAAATCTAAATCTGCTTTTCAGTTAAATTTTTTTGTTAGTTTAGCTTATGTGGTCTTTGAAACTCCATCATCTACAGCAGTTTATGAAATTCTCATTATCTCACCTCCACACTTCCAGAGGGTCCAAACTACAAGATCTGCGCAGGCAACTGCTTCACCTGTGTCTCATTAGTAGTCGAGGCAGGTACGCCGACCCAACTGCAACCTTGGAGATGAGAAGAGCTTGAAGAAGAAGGGGAGAGGATGTCCGAGGAACCACAACATCTGCACTGTCACATGGTACGACAACAGAGTGGTCACACCTGTGTCATCCTTATTACTCAGTAAAGACGAAGAGAGGATGCTGCAGACGCTGCAGTAACGGATACACAAGCACACTGTGTAGCAAGTGCAATGTTCACCTGTGCTTCTCAGGTGAAAAGACCTGTCTTAGGGACTATCACTGCAAGAAAACACGGACTTCATTCAGACCACCGTAAAAGTCACCAGAAGAAAACTTTTCAAAATCTAATTTTTTTCCAGTATTTTCTTATTCAATTCAATTCAATTCAATTCAATTTTATTTATATAAATATATATATTTTATTTATATATCATAAAATATCAGAATTTTTCAGCCCAGAATTTAACCCACATATTCACACTGATGTAGAGAACAAATCAAGGACAAAATGTTTATATAACAGACGCTATATAAATAATACATATATTCATTAAACTATGATTGTTCTGTGATTTTTACTCATGATATATACTTTTATGGGGATAAGTAATAAATCGACCCTTCAAATGAATGCTTAAATGTTCTGTATGTCTGTTTAGATTAAGTGAGTACAAATACAAAAATTCTGCTCCTAACAAGGGCCAACGTTGCAATATTTCAACATTTCACTCAAAACTTTCTAAAATGTAAAAAAAACAAAACTGAAAAATCTTTAATTTCTACAGCAGATGTCTCCTAAAACAATAACTGAGAGGTTAAAAAAGATTTTGCTCATGATGTTTTATACTTGGTTGTTCTGTAATGACCCTCCAGTCCGACTGGCGGCGCTGAGGCGCCTCTGTGTGGCACCGCGCATGCGCAGAGGGTATTTGAGGCAGCGGTGATGGTCGCCGCTTCCTCCAGAACAGCAGCAGAATCTCCGAGATGACGGACTATCAGGAGGAGCAGAGGAACGAGCTGGAGGCCATAGAGTCCATCTACCCGGACTCCTTCACAGGTACGACCCGGTGCCGCAGCCGAACCGGCTCTGAAGGGGTTTAACGGGGTCTAACCGGGTCCACTCACACGCGCACGTGAGCTCAGCCGCGGTAGTTACGGGTCCGGTGGGACTGCAGTTCTCTTGACAGCCGGGACTTCAGCCAGAATACACACCTGAGTGACGTCAGTCCACGCGGTTCTGTGTCTGAGGGGTTCTGGCTGTGCTCCGTGGTTTTGGTTCTGTTCTGGGTCGGCTCGTGCAGCAGGGTTACGGTCACGTTCACGCGCAGATGTAAACATCACAGTTTCCAGAGTCACACTGGTGACCGGTTCATAGTTTCAGATTAAATGATTATTGTTCTGGTTCCGGTCCAAACCTGAAGCAGCACTCAGATGTCACCAGGCAGAACTCTCACACTTTTTTAGGTCAGTTTACCAAAATTATGTCTATTTTCTAAATGCCAGAATGATACTTTCTTCAAAGTCAGAATCTTACGTACTAAAATTACTCTGCCTTTAAAGAAAACCCAGATGATGATGTCATGGCTTTGGAAGCCTCTGATTGGCTAACTGACAACATTAGAGTTAATTAGAGGAACACCTGTGGATGTATTTTAAGGAAAACCTCAAACATACTTCCTCCACCAGTCTGGTTCATCTTTGGGTCCAGTTTCCAGATGTGTGAAGGTTCCACGTTCCATCAGTCCTACACCAGTATGACCAGCATGGACTGGGTCTTCATCCACAGAGAAACCAGTCCTGGACCAGCATGGACTGGGTCATCATCCACAGAGAAACCAGTCCTGGACCAGCATGGACTGGGTCATCATCCACAGAGAAACCAGTCCTGGACCAGCATGGACTGGGTCATCATCCACAGAGAAACCAGTCCTGGACCAGCATGGACTGGGTCATCATCCACAGAGGAACCAGTCCTGGACCAACATGGACTGGGTCATCATCCACAGAGAAACCAGTCCTGGACCAACATGGACTGGGTCATCATCCACAGAGGAACCAGTCCTGGACCAGCATGGACTGGGTCATCATCCACAGAGAAACCAGTCCTGGACCAGCATGGACTGGGTCATCATCCACAGAGAAACCGGTCCTGGACCAACATGGACTGGGTCATCATCCACAGAGAAACCAGTCCTGGACCAGCATGGACTGGGTCATCATCCACAGAGAAACCAGTCCTGGACCAGCATGGACTGGGTCATCATCCACAGAGAAACCAGTCCTGGACCAGCATGGACTGGGTCATCATCCACAGAGAAACCAGTCCTGGACCAGCATGGACTGGGTCGTCATCCACAGAGAAACCAGTCCTGGACCAACATGGACTGGGTCATCATCTACAGAGAAACCAGTCCTGGACCAACATGGACTGGGTCGTCATCTACAGAGAAACCAGTCCTGGACCAGCATGGACTGGGTCGTCATCTACAGAGAAACCAGTCCTGGACCAGCATGGACTGGGTCATCATCCACAGAGAAACCAGTCCTGGACCAGCATGGACTGGGTCATCATCCACAGAGAAACCAGTCCTGGACCAGCATGGACTGGGTCATCATCCACAGAGAACCTGAAGAGGACCAGGTCCTGGACCAGCATGGACTGGGTCATCATCCACAGAGAAACCGGTCCTGGACCAGCATGGACTGGGTCATCATCCACAGAGAAACCAGTCCTGGACCAGCATGGACTGGGTCATCATCTACAGAGAAACCAGTTCTGGACCAGCATGGACTGGGTCATCATCCCCAGAGAAACCAGTCCTGGACCAGCATGAACTGGGTCATCATCCCCAGAGAAACCAGTCCTGGACCAGCATGGACTGGGTCATCATCTACAGAGAAACCAGTTCTGGACCAGCATGGACTGGGTCATCATCCACAGAGGAACCAGTCCTGGACCAGCATGGACTGGGTCATCATCCACAGAGAAACCAGTCCTGGACCAGCATGGACTGGGTCATCATCCACAGAGAAACCAGTCCTGGACCAGCACGGACTGGGTCATCATCCACAGAGAAACCAGTCCTGGACCAGCACGAACTGGGTCATCATCCACAGAGAAACCAGTCCTGGACCAGCATGGACTGGGTCATCATCCACAGAGAAACCGGTCCTGGACCAGTATGGACTGGGTCATCATCCACAGAGAAACCAGTCCTGGACCAACATGGACCGGGTCATCATCCACAGAGAAACCAGTCCTGGACCAGCATGGACTGGGTCATCATCCACAGAGAAACCAGTCCTGGACCAACATGGACTGGGTCATCATCTACAGAGAAACCAGTCCTGGACCAGCATGGACTGGGTCATCATCCACAGAGAAACCGGTCCTGGACCAACATGAACTGGGTCATCATCCACAGAGAAACCGGTCCTGGACCAGCATGGACTGGGTCATCATCCCCAGAGAAACCGGTCCTGGACCAGCATGGACTGGGTCATCATCCCCAGAGAAACCAGTCCTGGACCAGCATGGACTGGGTCATCATCCACAGAGAAACCGGTCCTGGACCAGTATGGACTGGGTCATCATCCACAGAGAAACCGGTCCTGGACCAGCATGGACTGGGTCATCATCCACAGAGAAACCGGTCCTGGACCAACATGAACTGGGTCATCATCCACAGAGAAACCGGTCCTGGACCAACATGAACTGGGTCATCATCCACAGAGAAACCGGTCCTGGACCAGCATGGACTGGGTCATCATCCACAGAGAAACCGGTCCTGGACCAACATGGACTGGGTCATCATCCACAGAGAAACCGGTCCTGGACCAACATGAACTGGGTCATCATCCAGAGAACCGGTCCGGACCAGACTGATCAACCGGTCCTGGACCAGCATGGACTGGGTCATCATCCCAGAGAGAAACCGGTCCTGGACCAACATGAACTGGGTCATCATCCACAGAGAAACCGGTCCTGGACCAACATGAACTGGGTCATCATCCACAGAGAAACCGGTCCTGGACCAGCATGGACTGGGTCATCATCCCCAGAGAAACCGGTCCTGGACCAGCATGGACTGGGTCATCATCCCCAGAGAAACCAGTCCTGGACCAGCATGGACTGGGTCATCATCCACAGAGAAACCGGTCCTGGACCAGCATGGACTGGGTCATCATCCACAGAGGAACCGGTCCTGGACCAGCATGGACTGGGTCATCATCCACAGAGAAACCGGTCCTGGACCAGCATGAACTGGGTCATCATCCACAGAGAAACCAGTCCTGGACCAACATGGACTGGGTCATCATCCACAGAGAAACCAGTCCTGGACCAGTATGGACTGGGTCATCATCCACAGAGAAACCGGTCCTGGACCAACATGAACTGGGTCATCATCCACAGAGAAACCGGTCCTGGACCAGCATGGACTGGGTCATCATCCCCAGAGAAACCGGTCCTGGACCAGCATGGACTGGGTCATCATCCACAGAGAAACCGGTCCTGGACCAGCATGGACTGGGTCATCATCCACAGAGGAACCGGTCCTGGACCAGCATGGACTGGGTCATCATCTACAGAGAAACCGGTCCTGGACCAGCATGGACTGGGTCATCATCTACAGAGGAACCGGTCCTGGACCAGTATGGACTGGGTCATCATCTACAGAGAAACCAGTCCTGGACCAACATGGACTGGGTCATCATCCACAGAGGAACCAGTCCTGGACCAGTATGGACTGGGTCATCATCCACAGAGAAACCAGTCCTGGACCAGCATGGACTGGGTCATCATCCACAGAGAAACCGGTCCTGGACCAGTATGGACTGGGTCATCATCCACAGAGAAACCGGTCCTGGACCAGCATGGACTGGGTCATCATCCACAGAGAAACCGGTCCTGGACCAACATGGACTGGGTCATCATCCCCAGAGAAACCGGTCCTGGACCAGCATGGACTGGGTCATCATCCACAGAGAAACCGGTCCTGGACCAACATGGACTGGGTCATCATCCCCAGAGAAACCGGTCCTGGACCAACATGGACTGGGTCATCATCCACAGAGAAACCGGTCCTGGACCAACATGGACTGGGTCATCATCCACAGAGAAACCGGTCCTGGACCAACATGGACTGGGTCATCATCCCCAGAGAAACCAGTCCTGGACCAGCATGGACTGGGTCATCATCCACAGAAACCAGTCCTGGACCAACATGGACTGGGTCATCACCCACAGAGAAACCAGTCCTGGACCAGCATGGACTGGGTCATCATCCACAGAAACCAGTCCTGGACCAACATGGACTGGGTCATCATCCACAGAGAAACTGGATGTATTTTTCTTTTCTTTTTTTAAATATTTAAATTACATATTCACTTGCTCTGCAGTTTCTTCCACATCAACTGTCTTTTCCTTTGCTGTTTCTGCCATTTTACGTTTCTGCCAAAGTCACATGACTAAAGAATAGTAGGAGGATGGCGTTACCGTGGTGAATCTTGGCGTCCTGTTGATGATGGTTTTTTATAGTCGCTGTAACTGGAGGTTGATTGAAACCAGTCTGAACTCCAGTTCAGCCTCCAGCTCGTTCCTCTGAGTTACTGAACTGAGCCCAGGTATCAGTGTTGACGTTCTCCTCTGTGTTCCTCAGTTCTGTCAGAAGATCCCACCAGCTTCACCATCACGGTGACGTCAGACGCCGGAGAGAACGGAGAGAGTGAGTCCACACAACCGCTGCACCATAACTGTTTTAGAACCGATAACCGATAACACAACCGCTGCACCATAACTGTTTAAAAACCGATAACTAGTGATGCACGATAACTGTTTTTTAAAACTGAAACCGATAACTTTCAGCTCCTAAAGACCGATACCGATAACACACACATATACCTAAGATCATTACATCAATACTACGAACAAAATGAAAAACAGTTTGGACTTTTTATATGAACAGATATTTATTTTTTCCAATATAAAACTATTGGCAAGCCTCTTAAACATTTTCATAAAGCTATCAAACAAACCTATTTGATATCTCACATCAACTTAAATAAGGTTCATTACTGACTGATATAAAAATAAAGGCTCCTTGAACTGATGGAAATACATGCATCAGAATTACTAACTGAAAAAGATTAACATTAAAAGGATTTTGGCTTGTGGTTCCATTTAAATTAATACCTTTAATTAAAGTAAATGAGGTTCAGTAGTTTTTATTTTTTAATCTCATGGAAGCTTTAGATGAGAGGAATGAGGGAGAGGGGAGAGGAGACTGCTGCTGGCTAGCACACGTTAGCATTAGCTTCTGTTAGCTCACGTTAGCGCGATTTCAAAACTCCATGGAAGTGATTGTTATGTTGTAGGTGGCTGATCAGGTTTTACGTATTAATAATAAATAATATAATAATAATAATAATAATAATAATAATAATAATAATAATAATAATAATAATAATAATAATAATAATAATAATAATATAATTTTTTTTATAGGCGCCTTTCAAAACTCTCAAGGTCACCTTACAACAAAGCAATTAAAAATACAAAAACAACAATAGTAAACAATAAAACAACAACAACAATGACGGGAATAATAATAATAATAATAATTAAAGAATAAAATAAATAAAAATAAATGCAACTGTAATGAGCAGTTACCGTATGTTAGGGGGGGTAGGCCAGTCTGAACAGATGTGTTTTGAGATGTGACTTGAAGGTTGACAGTGTTGTGAGGGACCGGATGTGGTGAGGGAGTGCGTTCCAGAGCCGAGGGGCAGTGCAGCTGAAGGATCTGAGTCCCATAGTGGTTAAGTGGGCAGAGGGGATGGAGAGGAGTGAAGCAGAGGAGGTCCTGAGTGCACGGGAAGGTGTGTAGGATTGGAGGAGTTCAGTGAGGTAAGGGGGTGCAAGGTTATGGAGGGCCTTGAATGTAAGGAGCAGGATCTTGAAGTCGATGCTGAGGTGGACCGGGAGCCAGTGAAAGCTGTTTGAGGACAGGAGTGATGTGCTGTGTGGATGGAGTTCTGGAAATGATACGTGCAGCCGAGTTTTTGAACTAACTGTAGTTTGTTGAGGGATTCTGTGGCAGACCATGTAAAAGTGAATACAGTAGTCAAGGCGGGTTGTGACGAGAGCGTTGACCAGTATAGAAGTGGTATTAGGGGAGAGTGATGGGCGAAGGCGATTGATATTACGGAGATGGAAGTATGCAGACCGGGTGACGTTGTTGATATGGGTAGTGAAAGAGAGGGTACTGTCGAGGACTACGCCCAGACTCTTGACCTGGAGGGAGGGATAGACAGTGGTGTTATCGATGAGTAGTGAGAAACTGTTTGATTTGGATAGTGTTGATTTGGTGCCAACTAGGAGAAATTCTGTCTTATTTCCATTGAGTTTGAGAAAGTTGTGAGAAAACCAGGTTTTGACATCTTGCAAAACAGTCAAGGAGGGGGGGTGGGGAGGAAGTGGGGAGCCAGGATTGCAGGAGAGATAGAGCTGGGTGTCGTCTGCATAGCAATGAAAGTTGAGTCCGTGGTTCCGGAGGATATTGCCAAGGGGGGGGAGTAGGTTAGATAATGAAAAGAAGGGGGCCAAGGACAGAGCCCTGCGGCACACCACAGGTGACTGGGGAGGGTTTGGAATTGAAGAAGTTCTTGAGCTGTACAAACTGCGTCCGGAGAGGTAGGAGGTGAACCAGGAGAGAGTGTTGTGGGTTAGACCAATGGAGGTCAGGCGGTCAAGGAGGATGCTATGGGAGATTGTGTCGAAAGCTGCAGTGAGGTCAAGGAGGATGAGTATAGTGAGATGCCCGGAATCTGCTGCCATTAGAAGGTCGTTGGTGATTTTTTCCAGAGCTGTTTCAGTGCTGTGATGTGGACGGAAGCCAGATTGAAACTCTTCATAGAGGGTTATTGTGAGTGAGATGATTATGAACCTGTGTAGCAACCACTTTCTCAAGAATTTTGGACAGAAAGGGAAGGTTTGATATTGGTCTGAAATTATTAAGGTCATTGGGGTCCAAGCCAGGTTTTTTTGAGTATGGGAGTGATTGTTGCTGTTTTGAGGGGGGCTGGAATGGAGCCAGAGGAGAGGGAGGAGTGTATGATGTTGGCAATGAGTGGTAAGAGAGAAGGGAGACAGAGTTTAACCAGGTTTGTAGGCAGAGGGTCAAGACTGCAGGTGGAGGACTTAGATTTCTGTATGAGGGAGGATAGTTCTGTGGGGGTTGGGAGATCAAAATTGGAGAATGGGAAATATGGAAGGTGGAGCAGAAAGAAAGCAGCAGTCCGTTGGAGTCAATGCTTTTACATAGCTGAGGTAGTGATCATGGATGCTAGCAATTTTGCTATTGAAAAAGTCCATAAATTCATTGCAGAGGGGGTAGAGTACATGTGAGGGGCAAGAGTATCTGGGGGGCGTAGCATATTGTTGAGCGTGGTGAATAGAGTGCGTGTGTTTCCTTCAGCGGTCCTGATAACAGAGGCATAGTGATCCGTTTTGGCCTTGGCAATGGCATCTTTATATTGCAGCAGGTGATTGTGGTACAAGTTATTGTGAACAGTAAGACCGGTTTTTTCTTGAGAGGCGTTCCAGCTGACGTCCTTCAGTTTTGAGTTGATGGAGTTCTGAGGTGTACCAGGGAGCAGAACGTGTAAAGGTAACAGACCGTGTTTTTTGTGGCGCCAATGTATCCAGGAGGTTTATTGAGTTCGTAGTTATAGTGAAATATCAGATTCTCAGGTGTGGTTAAGTGGTCAATGCTTGGGAGGGAGTTAATTACGTCAGAAAGAGTTGATGGATTAATGTTCTTGAAGTTTCTAAATGTAATACAGCGTGGGTGTTTTCATTTTGGATAATGGCAAGTTAACAGTGAAGGACACAAGCTGTGTGATCTGACAGGGGAAAATCTGATATAGTGTGTTTTCAATGGTGATACACCAGTGCAGCAGATGAGATCCAGGATATGTCCTCTTGAGTGGGTGGGGGTGTTGATAAACTGCTGTAGACCAAAGCTGTCCAGGCAGGATATAAAGTCTTTTGTGAGAGAGCTGTCAATGTTGTCCATGTGAATGTTAAAGTCCCCTAGAAGTATTATGTTGGGAGACAGAGAGCTCAAAGTGGCAACAAAGTTAGAAAATTCATTTATAAAACCAGGGTTATGTTTAGGTGGGCGGTAAATAGCAGCTAAAATAGTGGGAGTGGAACCGTGGATTTTCAGTGCAGTAGATTCAAATGATGTGTGAGTGGTGGCAGGGAGAGGAGAAACCTTATACTTTATATTGTACAGTATCGCCAGACCGCCCCCTCGTCCGGAGGCACGAGCTTGACAGGTGTAAGCAAAGCCATGTGGGGTGCACTGGTTGAGTTCAGTGTACTCGTTGGGCTGCTGCCACGTTTCAGTTAAGCACATGAAGTCTAAATTAAGGTCATTAACCAGATCGTAGATGAGCTGACCCTTACTGGTGATGGAGCGGACATTAAGCAGCCCCATTAAATTAATACCTTTAATTACAGTAAATGAGGTTCAGTAGTTTTTATTTTTTAATCTCATGGAAGCTTTAGATGAGAGGAATGAGGGAGAGGGGAGAGGAGACTGCTGCTGGCTAGCACACGTTAGCATTAGCTTCCGTTAGCTCACGTTAGCGTGATTTCAAACCTCCATGGAAGCGATTGTTATGTTGTAGGTGGCTGATCAGGTTTTACGTATTAAAGCTTGTGCTTCCCTCCTCGTAGAATTCACTCGGAGGATTCGTCACAAATAACCACCAAACTATCTTCTTCTGAAACTTTAACCAAGTTCCACGCCGCCATGTTTGTTGTGATCAGCACAATGCAGGCTGCATTCAAGGTGGAACGTAAATTCCTCCGTTCCCTCGTTTGCTAGTCGTTCTTTCAGCCTTTTATATTTTTTTCTTTTTTTTATGTGAAACATGTGGGAAAATACTGCGAATATCAATTAAAGTCATCAACTACTAAAATTATGACGAGTTAACGAGTTGTTTTCTGGCATGAGGGGGTATTCTTGATTTTCCTGATTGAGTAATCGTTTTTCTGATTATGCCGACGTCACTTGAACATAACATTCACTGCTGGTCATTCAAGGCTCAGAGGGAGCAAGACACTGCTGTGTTGACAGAAATATAAATGTTATCGGGGCTATTCGCCGTGATATCGGACTTATCGGGATGACGTCATAATTTCCTGTTATCGGCCCGATAAATATCGGCCCAATAGTTATCGTTCCGATAGTTATCGTGCACCTCTAGTTTACACTGTCTTGACCTATCAGCTAATTCGATACAACAGTGGATGATAACGAGCAGTTATGATCACAAACCATCTGAATTCTGGGATGTGGAAGTGTTTTGGGTTCTCCATCATAGATGGCAATGACACTAAAACTGTGGCCCCCTGGTGGCCCGTCCTGGTACTGCAGGTGGGCTGTGAGAAATACAAATATGTTTTAAATCCTTGATTTTTTTAAAAATATATATGTTTTTAGTTACTGTTAAATATTTATTACATGTGATTTAAAAATATTTAGAAGTAATAAAACAAACCAATTGAGTGTTATTCTACTGTCATCTTAAAATGACAGTGTCTCCTTATTTGTTGACCCCTCACATTAACTTCCTGTTTGTGTCTCCTTATTTGTTGCCCCCTTACATTAACTTCCTGTATGTGTCTCCTTATTTGTTGACCCCTCACATTAACTTCCTGTGTGTTGATCACAGTTGTGATCAAAGGTTCTGGTGGCCACAGAGACTTTTCACATTTTAAGTTGGTCCTCTCTAATCTGAAGTTTGAGAATAGCTGCCGTAAAACTTCAGCTGATGTTTCCAGTGTGTGTGTGTGACTCTGAGCATCACCGTAAACGTGTCCGTGTGTCCTGTCAGCCGTAGAAGCCACGCTAAAGTTCACGTATGTGGAGACGTACCCAGACGAGCACCCGCTGTGGGAGATCCAGTCTCAGGAGAACCTGGAGGACCGAGACATGGAGGAGATCCTGGTCCTCCTGCAGCAGCAGGTCTGTAGAAACATCACCCGCTGAGAAAACCCGCGTAGTCACGGTTACATCAGGCTGTTCATGTAAAACTGATCCGCATCACACGCTTCTGCTCAAACTATCCTGAGTTAAATTCTGATTTTCACCGTGTGAGCTGATGCCGCTCAAATGTTTTTGTTTTATGAATTAGCCTCGTAAGAATTTTGGATCTGGAGTCAGCTGGTGAGTTAGATTGGACTTTAACACAGAAACCTCCAGGTCAGACCGGTTACAGTCCAGGTCGGACCGGTTACAGTCCCGGTCGGACCGGTTACAGGCCAGATCGGACCGGTTACAGTCCGGGTCGGACCGGTTACAGTCCAGTCAGACCGGTCAGACCGGTTACAGTCCAGGTCGGAGCGGTTACAGTCCGGGTCGGACCGGTTACAGTCCAGGTCAGACCGGTTACAGTCCCCGGTCGGACCGGTTAGACCGGTTACAGTCCCGGTCGGACCGGTTACAGTCCCCGGTCGGACCGGTTAGACCGGTTACAGTCCAGGTCGGAGCGGTTACAGTCCAGGTCGGAGCGGTTACAGTCCAGGTCGGAGCGGTTACAGTCCAGGTCGGAGCGGTTACAGTCCAGGTCGGAGCGGTTACAGGCCAGTTACAGTCCGGGTCGGAGCGGTTACAGTCCGGGTCGGACCGGTTACAGTCCGGGTCGGGCCGGTTACAGTCCGGGTCGGGCCGGTTACTGTCCGGGTCAGACCGGTTACAGTCCGGGTCGGACCGGTTACAGTCCGGGTCGGACCGGTTACAGTCCGGGTCGGACCGGTTACAGTCCCGGTCGGACCGGTCAGACCGGTTACAGTCTAGGTCAGACCGGTTAGACCGGTTACAGTCCGGGTCGGGCCGGTTACAGTCCGGGTCGGGCCGGTTACAGTCCGGGTCGGGCCGGTTACAGTCCGGGTCGGGCCGGTTACTGTCCGGGTCGGGCCGGTTACTGTCCGGGTCGGGCCGGTTACTGTCCGGGTCGGGCCGGTTACTGTCCGGGTCGGACCGGTTCTAGTCCGGGTCGGACCGGTCAGACCGGTTACAGTCCAGGTCGGACCGGTTCTAGTCCGGGTCGGACCGGTTCTAGTCCGGGTCGGACCGGTCAGACCGGTTACAGTCCAGGTCGGACCGGTCAGACCGGTTACAGTCCAGGTCGGACCGGTTACAGTCCAGGTCAGACCGGTTAGACCGGTTACAGTCCAGGTCGGACCGGTTACAGTCCAGGTCGGACCGGTTACAGTCCAGGTCGGACCGGTTACAGTCCAGGTCGGACCGGTTACAGTCCAGGTCAGACCGGTTAGACCGGTTACAGTCCAGGTCGGACCGGTTACAGTCCAGGTCGGACCGGTTAAAGTCCAGGTCGGACCGGTTACAGTCCTTTAGGTGACCTTTATTGCTGTGATTCTTGATAAAATGAGTTAAATCAGGTGGAAGTGATCTGAGTTGACCTGAACGTCTCAACGAGTGACTCCTGTCTGGTAACGGTGACTGCAGGCTGAAGAAAACCTGGGGATGGTGATGATCTTCACCCTGGTGACGGCTGTTCAAGAGAAACTCAACGAGATCGTAGATTTGATGAAGAGCAGGAGAGAAGAGGAGAAGCAGCGTAAAGAGAAGGAGGCGGAGGAGGCGGAGAAGGTAAGACGAGCGACGTCCTGTCGTCTTTCTGAGCGATCAAACGTCGGGATGCTGTTTGGGTGAAAGTATCTGTGAACGGTTGTGGTCGGTCCTTGGCACGTTGTACCCAAAGGTTTTGAGTAGGGATGTCCCGATCACGTTTTTTAGGTTCCGATCCGATTCCGATCTTTTAATTTTGATGATCGGCCGATTTCCGATTTTTCTCAATCCGATTTCACTTTTTTTGAGTGGGCAAACAGAGTTTAATTTCCTATGCATTTTATTTCCTGTGTACATTAATAAATAGGCCTGCATCCAAGCTGAGATTAATAGCTTTTATCATCTCATAAAATAAACAATAACTTATTTAAACACTCTTCTTTCTTTCTTTTTTGTTTGGGAGAATTATTATAAAACACATTTAGTTACAGAACAGTGACTGTTCAACAGTCTCAGTACTAAAGAACAAAGCACTTCCATTTAAATAGCAGCAGGTGAACTTGGCTAGCCGTTTAAGGCAATGAAAACACTAGCAGAAGTCTTTGCAATCAATGAAATCACATCAGAATAAAAATAACATAAAATATTAACTTAACTTCATTCAAGACCCGCTGCACATGTTTGCGCACCTTTGTGTCCTTTGTCGTTCATGTAATGACGGGAACGAGGCTCGAGGTAATTAATGAGCCGGTTAAATGCCTTGTAAATGTGCTGGTCGTCCTCAGTAATACATTCCACGATTAGCTCGGTGATTTTTCTGTATTTCTACGAGTCTTTCGGGAGTTTGTCCTTTCTTTTAAAAGTTTAACAGAGCGTTTGCTGCTGTAGTTCATCCAGCTTCAAAGCTGCTGCCGACGCCTGACAGAAGGTTCCTGCTCGCTAGGATGGTGATTTTTAAAGTGTCTGATTAAATTGGTGGTGTTGTAAACTCTCTTCTTACTTACCCATCATGATATCTCAGCCTTCCACACGTTTCAAGTCTCAGTTGAAGCGTCGGTCTTGTAATTTTATAATTTTATTTTATAATTTTATATATAATTTTATAGCGCTGCCACACTGCTGACATTTTTGCTAAAGTTTAGCCTGACGCCGCCGGTCTTAAAACTTTAAGGTGGATACAAGACAGTGCTGCTGGGAAACCTCATTTCAGTGCAAATTATTAAATGTATATAGTTTAAAAAATATTTTTGTTTGTGTAATATGATTACTTTATTAATTTGTGTTAATCAGGATCACTTTTTGAGGAAAAAAATAATGAAAAAAAGATCGGTGTGTTATAATAATGTTGATCAGCCGATCCGGTCCACCTTAAATTTTTAAGATCCGATCAGGGGATCGGGATCGGGACATCCCTGGTTTTGAGGTCATTTATGTGGTTGTCTGATCGTTTAAAGACGTGTTTCTCGCTACGTCTTGTTCTTTGGTGTCAAATGAAATGAGATACCATCATGGCTGAAAGTTTTGGCACCCTTGCACATAAAGACCAAATGTCTGTAAAATAAGTTGAAATTGACAAAAAGTATTTGGTGTCTCAAATTCTTTATTAAACTAATAATAACACAGAAACTTTGTTTTTTAAACATAACTTAATATTTCATTTTAAATCATAAATTGCTGTGGCAAAAGTATTGACACCTTGAATTCAGTATTTGGTAGCAGATCCTTTGGAGAAAATGGCTGCTGTCAAACTCTTCCTACAGGTGAGATGCCTCCACCTCTACGGCCCGTTTGGACCAGTCTGCTTTACCAAACTGGTCCAGGTGACCCAGATTAGAAGGGAAACCATTTTCAGATCCTCCACAGGTGTTCAATGGGAGATCTGGACTCATGCGGGCCACGTTAGAACCGTCCAGCGTTTTCTGTTGAACCAGTCCTGGGAGCTTTCTGATGTGTGTTTTGGGTCGTTGTTCTGCTGGAACACCCATGATGTTCGACCCAGACCCGGTTCATGACACCTGGTGAAACATTTCTCTCCAAAATACCTCGGTAATCACCAGATTTCATAATGCCACGCACACATTCAAGGCACCAGCACCAGAACAAACCCAGTACCAGAACAAACCCAGTACCAGAACAAACCCAGCACCAGAACAAACCCAGCACCAGAACAAACCCAGTACCAGAACAAACCCGAGAACAAACCAGCACCAGAACAAACCCAGTACCAGAACAAACCCAGCACCAGAACAAACCCAGTACCAGAGGCTGAAAACAACCCCAGAACATTAGTGAACCTCCTCCATGTTTGACTGTAGGGAGGATGTTCTTCATCTCTTCTCCTGTAAACACAGAGTCTATGTGATTCACCAAAAAGCTCCAGTTTGGTCTCATCTGTCCACAGAAGGATTTTGTCTTGTTCAGGTGTGTTTTGTCTTGTTCAGGTGTGTTTTGTCTTGTCCAGGTGTGTTTTGTCTTGTTCAGGTCTGTTTTGTCTCGTTCAGGTGTGTTTAGTCTTGTCCAGGTGTGTTTTGTCTTGTTCAGGTGTGTTTTGTCTTGTTCAGGTGTGTTTTGTCTCGTTCAGGTGTGTTTAGTCTTGTCCAGGTGTGTTTTGTCTTGTTCAGGTGTGTTTTGTCTTGTTCAGGTGTGTTTTGTCTTGTCCAGGTGTGTTTAGTCTTCCAGTAGAGGCTTCTTCTGGGTCTCCTACCATAGAGCCTCTTTCATTGAGCTGCGACGGATGGGACGCGATGAAATAATTGTTCCTTGTGTCTGAAGGTCAGCTTGAATCTGTTTAGCAGTTGTCCGAGGTTCTTCTCCAACAATCCTTCTCTGCATCCTTTCGTCCATAATTCTCTTGCGGCACTTCTTGGAGGTTGGCTACCGTCCATGAGCGTTAAAACTTCTTTATAACATGTTCTCACAGTGGATCCAGGAACATGAAGGTCTCTGCAGATGGACTTGTAGCCTTGAGATCGTCTTTGCTTTGCTACAATCTTTCTTTGACTTCCTCAGACGATTCTCTGCTTTTCTTTCTTTTGTTGTTGTTTGGTCTTTATGTGCAAGGGTGCCAAAACTTTCAGCCATGACGGTAAACTAATAAAGACAACCCTGGTGGTGTTTTATTTTGAAAAAAACAGTTTCGATACCGTTCTCATGCCTGACTTCCTGCAAACTGGAGGTGGTTTGTAGAAATCGATGCGGTCTAGCGACCCGACGCACATCTGCAGCGGAGCAGACTGGAGATGTTCCTGGCGACTAATTTCCCTGTCGACTAAACGAAAATTTTAGTTAAGACTAGTCTAAAAAAAAGGAAACACACTCAGAAAACAGTGAAATTTAGCACAATTTATTGAAACATCAAAACAGAATTTGGAAACATTGTCCCAAAAAATATGTGTGTAACAAGAGTTCTTTAAGCCTTTAATCACAATGTTCAACAACCATGTCGGATTTAAAATGCCGCTGAAGTACGAGACACTTTGCACCGTGCAGTATGAATGAATGTGAACATGAAGGCAACTCAGTCAAACGTTAACCACCAAAATAAATAAATTGCCTCTGACACATTGAATCTTGCAGATATCCGACAAAAATTATTGCTTTAATTCACTTTCAAGTTAATAAAACATCTAAATTATAATTGTATTTCAACCGAAACGAGCAGCATTTTGCACCGTGCAGTATGAATATAAACCCTGCACATCCGAAAAAAACTCACTTAAAGTTAACAAATAATGTAACATCTAAAAAAGATAAATTGTTGCTGAATTATTAAGCTCTATGCGCAGTTCAATATGAGTGTAAAATTAAACAAACATCTAAAATCTCTCAGACCGGACGGGAGAACACGTCTCCGGGTAAACAATGTCAAATCGGCCTGAGTGTGGCTAGCACCGCTAGCATCAGCACCGCTAGCATCAGCACCGCTAGCATCAGCACCGCTAGCATCAGCACCGCTAGCATCAGCAGCCGTCGTCTCGTGCAGATTAACATCCAAATGCTTGAGTTGAATGTGGTTGCTCATTGCTCCAGTCGAGTGATTGTATGCTAGTTGTTTTCTGACACAGTCTACATGCTACCTTGTTTTCATTTTCTAGATTAAAGTACCGCCAAACCGCGCTGGTTTAGCGAGAGACTATCTTCCCACCGTGACTGTTTTAAAACTCCAGTCTACTCGAGCATTTCCGCGGGGAGGAGGACTGCTGTCTGACGGCTCTGTAGCCCCGACTAGTGGCGGGAGGCTGTATGACAGTTAAGCGGCCTTGTACATGAATAAAACACAAATTGGTTTAAACGACTAATATTTCTGGTGCCGACTAGAAAGTGGGCGGACGTTTAATCGTTTAGACGACTAATCGCGCGCATCCCTAGAGCAGACTGGACTGGGAGGTTCTTGCAGCTCTGCTGGTCCACGGCGCCGCTGGTCCACGGCGCCGCTGGTCCACGGCGCGGCGCCGCTGGTCCACGGCCGTCCAGCCTCCCTCTGGGTTCGAACTTGTGTCTCAGTAAAGTGGGAGTGTTTGTGTCTGTTGTGTTTGGATAAACGTGTCTGTACAAGAAACACCTGGATTGTTGGTTTGGCAGGTGGCCTTCCAGGGGACGGTGGTCACCATCGAGAACTTCCTGGCGTGGAAGGCCCAGTTCGAGCTGGAGATGGCGGAGCTGAGGAGGAAGAGGCAGAAGGAGGAGGAGCAGGCTGGGAAAACCAAGCTGACAGGTAAACTCACCTGCTGACAGGTAAACTCACCTGCTGGTGTGTTAGAGAGCTCCGCTGATGCATCAACGGGGGAAAAAATGGAAATGTTCTTGTCTCCAGGGAAGCAGCTGTTTGAGACGGACCATAACCTGGACACGTCGGACATCCAGTTCCTGGAGGACGGTAAGCAGCGCCGCCTAACGTCTCAGAGGTTCTGGTTCTGGAGCGGTCCGGGTTCAGTGTGGCTCTAAGGATCCAGCTGTGGACCAGCTGTGACTCAGAGACCCGTAGATGCTGGAACGTACGTCGTCCCCGCATGTTCTCAGGTCTGTGGTGGTGTCACGTACGCTGCTCAGAGACGCCACTCTGGTCATGTGACCCGGCGTGCGGCAGAGTCACGCCACCTGTTTCTCGCTCCTGGTCCCCAGATACTGGTGCCCAGGTACTGGTGCCCTGCACTGGTTCAGGTGTTTTAGGTGCTCCAGCGGACCAGCTCAGACTGGTATCAACCTTGATGCACGGCAGATGAGGCGATGCGTTCGT